>CAUYQG010109427.1:0-10339 GCA_963574415.1 Tarsius wallacei | reverse complement strand
TCCTCTGGAATATAATTGTGTGATTTCCAAATTTTCAATTTCCATAAGTTTTATCCCCCCCCCCCCGCACCACCCCCCATTCCATTATGAGTAAAAACATTAACTTTTATCATGTCAGTTCTTTGGGATTTCAGGACGGTTGTCGCCCACACTGAAAATTTTACCAGTCACATTTCTAGACTTCCCTGGTAACTCTCCTATCGCTCTTCTCTATTTCTAAATTTCACTCCTGAAATGAGGGGTTCAGGAATGAATGTCATCAACATGGATGTGAAGCTGAGTCATGCATGCAAATATGTTCCATCAGGATTCGACAAAGCCAAATTCCACAGCTCTGACTTACGTCTCAACAAGGATACCCAATCCAGATTTACCCCAGCATGTCACCAACAAGTATTTTATTCAGATTGATGCTGAGCTAAAGATAGCACTACAGGCATTTTAGCAGAACACAATATAATTGCTATATAAATCTACAGGCTTGACTCTATGCCCTAACAGGAAAACGTCACAGATGGGAAGACCAAGAGCTGTCTTGAAATTTAAGGACATTTATACATAGTATAAGATTATATTTACAGGACATGATTTACACTTCATACCTAGAAAGGAAAAATAACATATTTTATTGCTGGTTGTTCCAATCGGCCAATCAGTATCTTGGGTTTATTATTATTATTATTATTATTATTATATTTATCTTATCAGAAGCACTCCAAATAACACAATGACTCATTGCCAGAGAAAAATAGTTTATCAGTATAAATAATAACATTTCTTTCTATGAATTATTTTTGTTTCTACATAATAATTTAAATGTGTATTATGAATTCTTGTTACCACACTCTCTTAGATATAGTGTTGCAAAACTGGAAGAAATTTACTCCAATAGAGCAAACATATCCCAAAGCAAAACCTATAGTTTTCTTGATCTTAATGAGCCAATTTATATACAGTCATATCTCCGGTATCTAAAATTGGCTTAGGTCCCCGATGCCTATCTTTCTCATTATAAATGTTCCAACTTATCAAAAAATAATTCAGCATTCTTCAGGTCTTAAGGCTCACTGTGCTGGTGAACAAGTAGGGTCACAGCACAGTTCTTCTAAAAGGGTAATTAATAATAAGTAGCATTTACATAAGACTTTACATCTTCGAAGAACTTTGCAAACACTAATTAACCCACATCCTAACCCTTTTAAAGGACATAAGCAGGAATTAGTATTTGTTTTATGAATGGAACACTGACTTGTAATACCATTGTAATTATGCATGGTTTAATGGCGTTACTAACAAGTAATATACTGCCTTTTCTCATTGCATTTCAGATGATTTTAAAACAAGTTTTCTCAATCTCAGCACTATTAGCATTTTAGTCTGGATAATTACTTGTTGTAGGGGGGTGCTTTATTCTCTGTAAAATATTTAACAGCATTCCTAATCTCTGTTCACTATATGCTAGTATCATCACTCAGTCTTGGCAATCAAGAAATTTCCAGATGGCAACATTTGGATGCAGCAAAGACCATCCCCAGCTGTGAATCACTGTCTACCAGAAAGGACAAAAAAACCTGAGAATGCATGTTGTAAGCTTTTTCCCTACAAATGTATTTCTTTGTTTCAATTTGTCTCCCTTTATTTCTGTACATTATAGCACCTGTGCACCTGTTATTTTTCCATCAAGTACAAAAATTACTGATACAGTACACCATCTGAGCATCATCATAACACAAACACATAAATATACAGTTAGACTTCAAAGCAATTCCATAAAATAGATGTCTTTATTATCATATTTTATAGAAGAGGAAAATAAGGCAAAGTTCACAATCTAAACTAAGAAAAGTTTAACAGTTTGCCCTAGTAGAAAGATAGATGTTAAATCCAGGCTCATTGGTTTCAGGATCTGTGCTCTTAACCATGAGCCATATATAAGTAGTATTTTTTTCTCAAGCAGAGAGGCTTTCATCAGTGAACATGATTAAGTTCATATGTGCCTGTATTACATGTCTAAGAAACAACTGTAGTTCAATAAATTTAAAAAAAGAAAAAAAATGAAAAGAAACGAGGTATGGCAAGATTGTATAGGTATATTTCAAAGATATTTATGAAACATTAAATAAACACAAGAAACACTGAAGCATAAGAGATTCATTTACCTAGAGTTATTCACAACCTTCTCAAAGAGCTCAACTGAAGGATAATATTAGATAAGTAGATTATAAGGCTGATAATTATAATGAACACTAAAATGTTTAAGTTGCTAGGTGGTAGAGAAAAGGAAATTATTATGACTAAGATATTGGGGGTAGTTTTGGGGATAAGAATGACATGTGACATATGGCTTTAGAGATGAATAAGATTAGGAAATTTGAAGATTGCAATGGTGCACAGGAAGGCCTTTTCAGAGAGAGAATATATGATAGTCACAGAATTTGAAAGTGTTTAGGGTAATAAGTGTTTGGCTGTTGACAAAAATGCCAAACTCTGTAAAATATTTAAAGAGGTTTCTCTGAGCCAATATTAGTGACTATGGCCCAGAGTACAGTCTCAAGAGAGTGGGAATATGTGAGTGTGGTTGGTTTTATAAATTTTAGAAAGACAGAAGTTACAGCAAAGAGATAAATCAATACATTTATGGTATACATTGGTATAGCCGGAAAGGTGAGACATCTTCAAGTGGGGGAATACAGGTCAGAAGTGGATTCATAGATTTTCTGAGTGGCAATTGGTTGAAAGAGTCATGCTTTGTCTAAAGAATTTGAAAGTTCGTAGAAAAAACACTTGAGTTAAGACAAGGGGGTTGTGAAAGTCAAGATTCTTATTATGTAGCTAAAGCCTCTAAGAAGCAGGCTTCAGAGAGAATAGAAGATAAATGTCCATTTAGAACTTAAGAGATGTCAGACTTTTAGTTAAATCTCCTAGATCTGGGAAAGACCTAGAAAAGAAAGGAAATTTTCTAAAGATGCAAATTTTCGCCACAAAGGTGGCTTTGCAGGACCATTTAAAAATACATCGTGGAAATATATTTAGGGTTAAAATATTTGTATTTCTTTAGAGTCTGCTGTCATGTGATACTATGAGGAGGGACCCCAAAAAACAGAATTCTGGGGGGGAGGGCAGGCCCCTTGCAGTACAGGTGCCTCCCACTAAGTGTTCTAGGAATACATTGGCATCGGTATACCAGCTGCTATTGTGAGAGGCTGCATTCGGCTTCAGTGAATATTTTTGTGGAGGTTCTTTCAACACATTTGCCCATTTTATGAGGGGCGATTTATGATCATATCTCCCTACACTTCACTGAGTGTTCAGCAGTTTTGGACCAAAAAGGTATGACCCCCGTGTCCCACTCTTCCTGTTCACCAGATCTCACCCCAGCGACTTTTTGATTGTTTGTTTACCTGGGTGAAAAAAGTTCTCAAAGGGAAGCATTTTGCAGATGTTTGGAAGAGTTGAAATAAAAACAGCAGAAGCACTAAAAGGCGTCAAATTGACAGGTTCAAAACTGTTTTGAGCAGTGGAAAAACCATCTCAACAGGGGCCTTCAAACAGCGAATATTTTGAAGGTGACTGAAGTTTGAAAATGTAAGAATAAATACACAATTTTTATAGGCAAATTCCATTTTTAGTGGGGCTCATTCTTTATATATCTGAGTCAGGTCAGAATTTTGTATCTAATTGCCACAGAGGGAGCCTATCTTGTCAGTCTTCTGATCTCTCTTTTAATGTTAATGTTGATCAACTGTGTCTAAACTCCCGAAGGGAGGGGGCACATGAAGAGTGTGTGATTTCCTTTCCCTTCATGATTGGGATTCAGATTTTCAGGTTTCCCTGGGATTCCCTTGGTCAAGAGGGGTTCATTCAGTCGGTTGGAGGGCTAGGATTTTATTTTTGGTTTGCAGGCCAAACAGAGGAATAAGAAGAAAAAATTAGTTTGCGATCAGGTTCTACATAAATTCCAATAAATGTAGGTTTCTTTCAGTAAGTCTTAGAAAATGAAAAAGGAGGAAAAGAAAGCTTTTTTTTTTAGGAAGTGTTATGCACTAAACACTGCAGAGCACTTTGACAAACATTACCTTATTTCATCATTAAAGGACGTAAGAAAGAAAAGACCATGATGAGAAGTATACTAGTTGCCAATTGCTATGTTCTCATCTGGAAGTTCAACTGGGAAAGCATCTGTTTCCCAGCTCTCATGTGGTTGGCAGCTTCTACTATTTGCAGCTATAGGTTCCATAATAGCTAGCTTCTATTTTAAAAAGGGAAGCAAGAGAGAGAGAAAAGAAGAAGGAGGAGGAGGAGGAGGAGGAGGAAGAGGAAGAGAAAAAGGAAGAAGGAGGAGGAGAAGGAGGAAGAAGAGGAGGAGAAGAAGACTGCCAAGTCTGCTAATAAGACTGAAACTTATATAGTGTAATTAATCATGGGAGTCACATTTCATCACCACTGCCATTGTCTATTGATAAAAAGAAAATCACAGGTCTTGCCCACAACCCAATGTAGGAAATTCTATAAAAGCGTGAACACCAAGAGGCAGGGATCATGGGAACCACCTTAAAATCTGTTCATCACAGTCTGTCTTCTGATCCCAATGATGTATTCCTTCCAAAGATCCCCAAGAGTCTCATCCCATTATACTATCAACAAAGTAGAAAACTCATCAAAATCAAGTTCATTTGCAGATGAGGATTCTGGTGTAAACTAAGTGCAGCTTTCTATCGATGGACCTGTGAAACTGAAGAAAATCTATCTACGCCCATCACACCCAACATGCATTAGGAGGACGGATATAAGATGACAGCTGTAACACTTCTCTTCTAAGGAGGAGAGGAGGAAATGGAAGGTAAAAGGAGTTTTTTTGTCCAGAGCAGTTTTGAAATCTAACCAAACAAATATTCAGATTTCCTTGATAATTTAAAAGCTTGGGAATAATTGTCTTGGGCTCTGTGTTTCACCCTTTGGACTCATGGTTCTGTTCTCTTAGTCAACTTTCTTTTTTCGTGAAAGAAGGCAAATGTTTGCAGCTGAGTTTTCTGAGTCTGCTTTCTGTCAGTAGATGCCTAATCTACTGGTGGTGGTACCTCAGCCTCTTTTCATTTTACACTGTTTCTTTCAGTCCAAGCTGGCAGTGTATCTGCTGAAATAATTTTCTCAGAAATACCGTGGGACTCCTGAGAATTTCAATGGGGTTCATTTCACTAGGCAAAAGCTGCACAATAGATCTTTGCAAAATAATTTTTCTTCTGCTTCATCCTCCTGCTAAAACGGCTTGAGGACAACATACTTAACCTTCCCATAGGCCATATAGGTTGATAGAGAATATCTAAGGAAATCCCTTGAAAGGACCCTTTGTGAAACTGAGTAATCCTTAGGTATATCTGGGGTTAGAGAAAAGTTTGCATAATCACACGTTTGGTTTTTTCCGCATACCGTAATTTTGAAGGCAATTTCTTAATCTCAGGAACTTTTGCTTTCTGGAGCTGCTAAGGATTTTTAAAATCATCGATTTGTGGTTCGTTTTTGTTTAACAGGGAAAAACAGATTTATTTAAATCCTTTTGCATTTTACTGTAAACAACAAGAAGACAGGTGGCATCATCAACACTTTGCTTGTAAATCTCTTTATATAATCAAGTTCATCACCTACAAGTTCCATTTTTTGCATGATTACAGGAGATAATTTCCCTAAGAGTTTTACCACTGCAATGATGCCCCTTCCCCCAGTTTCCAATAATATTTTCCCCACTTGCTTTTGGGACTTCACTGACCATGGCTTTGAAATGCAGACTCCCACTAACAGTCGGCTCAGTAATATAAGTTTCTTATATTATACACCTTTAATTTCTTTCTGACTCTGCCCACTAATGATTTCCAAACTCACGTTGTAGGTATTTGTTAAGCAGCATCCCACTTCTGGAGGCAAATTAATTACACTATACAACTTTCAGTCTTACTAGCAGACCTGGCAGTCTTCTTCTTCTCCTCCTCTTCTTCCTCCTCCTCCTCCTTCTCCCTTTTTCTCTTCCTCTTCCTCCTCCTCCTCCTTGTCTATTGCTGCTTTCTCACCTAAAGTATGATAGCCATCACTAGGGAACCATCACTTCCCTGCTGTTATGCTTGCTGCTAAAACTCCGTTCATTGAGAGTATGAGATTCATGTCGCCTTGCTCAACTTCAAAGCCAGCAAGGGGAGAGAAAGAGGCTACTCCCAGTTGAGTCCCCAGGTAAGACGGAACCACATTAAGACAATAGATCTTTGCAAAATATTTGTTTTTCTACTTCATCCTGAATACTTAACCATAATTAAAATGGCTATTTTATATTATTAAGTTATGGACTGATTTTACTGTGCAACAATAGTAACTGGAAAAATGTTCATAAGTTCAACTTTTGTTTTTTTATAAGTAAATTCAGGTAATTATTTTTAAATGAATCATAAAAGTAGACATGATTTGTTGACAGAAATTTTAAAATAGCATCCTATATCCTATTTGGGAACCTATTGTTCATTAAAATATAGTCTAAAAATTAACTGTTTCAGCATAAAAAAATGTATTAAAAATATTTTAACTTCCTGATTTTTAATTTTTTGCATCGTACTTTCAAAAAAATTAAATGAGTTTTTTTTAATGGTCGTGGTTTTTCTCTATGTGTTTAGAAAAAGGTAATGTTGGAGTTGTTTGCAAGTATAACTCTACAAATAAATACAGGTCGAGGCTGCGGTGGCCAGGAGCGGCCACTGCACTCCAGTCTGGGTGAGAGTGAGACTCCAACTCAAAAAAAACAAAAACAAAAAAAATCGAGGTTACAAATAGTGTTATACTACTAATACATAAAAGCAAACTGACTGTGATTGCCAATGTAGTTTCTTTTTGTTCAACGTGGTTTTTGGAATTGCTAGAAAAAACTTGACATAATATGTGGGAATATTGATCACGTGAATTTGATTTACTAATATAGTAACAATCATCTTAATATGTATTTGTAATATTATTATGTATGTGCTCTTTATTGACTTGCTTTATCTTAAAGTACCTTGTTTTTCCTTCTTTTGTTAAAGACATGTTATGAGACAAATATAATCTGACTTATTTCTGACTTAGAATAAAAACAATTCAAAACTGAATAACATTTCTGACTTCCATGCCAGCAAGGACTGTTTAGCTGTGTGATCATATGATTCAGTAAATGAGTCATAAGACCACACATCAGACACAATTATTGCAAGTGCTTACTTAATTTTTACTCAGAGACCTTCAAATCACATCATTTTAAGGAAAAACATTAATTATCTTATTTTTCAATTCATATAAAAACCAAAGATAAGGCCAAGCGTGATGGCTTATGCCTGTAATACCAGCATTTTGGGAGACTGAGGTAAGAAGATTGCTTGAGCCCAGGAGTTCAAAACTAGCCTGGGCAACAGAGCAAGATCTCATTGCTACAAATAAAATAAAATAAAATAAAAAATAGCCAGACATGGTGGTGTGCACCTATAGTCCCAGCTACTCAGGAGGCTGAGGCAAAAGGATCACCTGAGCCCAGGAAGTTGAGGCTGCAGTTAGCCATGTTCATGCTAGTGTACACCGTACTCTAGCTTGGGTGGCAGAGTGAAACTCTGGCTCAAAACAAACAAACAAAAAAGCCAGAGATATTAAAATCATGACTAACTTTAGATGGAAAAATCTTTGTAAAACTTTGCAGTCCCCAAACCATGAATTGAGAATGATGCTATACCCTAAAGCCAGACACACAATAGATTTCCTGTTGTTACTTAAGACTAAATTGCATGACCCGCAGCACTCTCTACAGCTATTAACTATACCAACTTTCTGGCAGAAAGGAAATCACTTACAAAATGGAATAGAAAACAAGTTAGCAAAATGGCTCCTACTTTTCTTTCGGAACTTTAATTTTCGAAATCCCCAAAGTCTTGCTCCAATAATTGTAGAAAACCACTGTTAGTCATAAGAAAAAAATGTACCTTACTCACTTAAATTATGTACAGCATGAATTTAGAAAATGCATAGTACTGAGTAATATTTTTGCCCTTAAATATCATGGCATATATTTTTGCAAGAGCTTGAAGACTTGCATTATTCACTGGATTCCATTTCCTTTTATTTATTGAAATAGTATATCATAAACTGGACAGTCACCTTAATCATCAAGTAGAAAAATCCAAAACACAAGAATGCTCTTCATTAAGGACCTCATGAGCTTTGGCCATTTTACTACCATTGTTTATTTAAACCGAGTAACAAAATTCCAACTGAGATTCTCAAGAAGTCGTGAAGTTTGATCTATTTATTTGTCTAATCCCATAATGGAAAGTACACTCACACTGATTTAAAAACAGTACTTATTATTATTTGAGCAACAACAGTTGTGTTTAGAGGTGTCTTTTAATCACTAGGCTCCTGAATTTCTAAACAAATCTCTCTACAAGAGGGGGCTTGGAGAAGGCAATCTGACTGGAAGCCTGTGTGGTGGGGAAAAGAGTATAATGATTTATCTTGAGGTGCATTCGTTCAGGGAGTAGGTTTTTTTGTTTTTGTTTTTTTTTTGAGTTGAAGTCTCACTCCCTCGCCCAGGATGGGGTGCAGTAGCAAGCTCACAGCCACCCCAGTGTCGACCTGCTGGGCTCAGCCAATCCTTCAGCCTCAGCCTTCCAAGTAGTGGAACTACAGGCGTGCGCTACCACGCCCAGCTAATTTTTTGAAAATTTATTGTAGAGATGAGATTGCACCAAGTTACCCGGGCTGGTCTCAAACCCACGAGCTCAGGCAATCTACTTGCCTCTGCCTCCCAAAGTGTTGAGATTACAAGCTGAGCTATCAAGCCCAGCCAGGAAGTCGTTTTTTAATGCTCATATTGATGCCAGCAGTTAATAAAAGAGTCAAATCTATGAAAGACAGTTTTATTGACTTAGGACAGAAGAATTTCCTATGTCCACATCAAAGGTGAATGAAAATAAAAAGCCACGCTTTAGAAAAGCCACGGCTAGCTAGATGTGCACTTCTTCCCTCACCTCTGAATCTCTCTGCCAGCTGCCCACCCAGTCCCATCTACCATCCAAATCATTGAAACGAACTCAAGATTTCACCATAGAAATAAAAAGTCGGGAGATTAAGGCAGGAGAATTTCTTGAGGCCAGGAGTTGGAAACCAGCCAGGGCACTGGGCTTAATGAGACCCTGAGAACCTGTCTCTACAAAATAATAATAATACTTAGTGAGACCCTGAGACCCTGTCTCCACAAAATAAAAATCATAATCATAATCATAACCCTGCAGAGTGGCACGTGCCTCTAATCCCAGCTATTTGGGAGGCTGAGGTTGGAAGATTCCTTGAGCCCAGGAGTTTGAGGTTACAGTGAGCCATGATTGTGTCACCTCACTCTAGCCCTGGTGACAGAGATCCTGTCTCAAAAAAAAAAATAAATCACATTAATAAATTAATTTAAAGTTAGCAATAAATGACTCTTGGATGTATCAGAATGCTAAAGTTGGAAAGAACTTCAAAGATCATCACATTTATGTCCTACCGAACAGCCAAGGGCCAGGAATTTCTGTGACCTTCTAAAGGGTCAGATTTATGGTAGAGTGACGTCAGCAAGAGGGAGAAGTCCCAGCCTTCTTCTCACCCTGTCTCCCAACCCAATACTGACTTAATGATACACAGACCAAACTGCCTTTAACATAATATGTAGTTTTGTTATAGGCTGCGAAATGGACATTTGAGAATAATCCTTAAAATTTATATCATAGGACTCTTTTGATTACCAAATTAGCCTCACAGACTGTTTAGATTTGAAAGTGCACATTTTTCTTTTCTCCCGCCACATTGCCCCTAGCCCAACCTTGCAAAATTGGTTTGGGAGGCCAATCTTATATAAACAAACAAACAAACAACAACAACAACAAAAAGCCTTGTTGATGGTGAAGGGAAAACAGTCATTTACATCAAACCACCTAGGTAAAGAGAAACTGCAGGTTCCTGAAGAAGCCTCTACCAGTTTTAGATAAGAAAAGAGTTTTTAGAAATCACCACACTATTTTCCACAGAGGTTGTACTAATTTACACTCCTACCAATAGTGTAGAAGAGGTCCCTTTTCTCCACATTCCTTCCAGTATCTGTTGGGTTTTGAGTTATTAATGATGGCCATCCTGTTAGGTGGTATCTCATTGTGTTTTTGATTTGCATTTCTTTGATGATTAGTGAGACTGAGCATTTTTTTCATGTATCTGTTGGCTGCTTGTATGTCTTCTTTTGAGGAGTGTCTATTCACATCTTTTGCCCACTTTTTAATAGGGCTGTTTGTTTTTCTTTTTCTTTTCGGCA
>CAUYQG010109426.1:0-27018 GCA_963574415.1 Tarsius wallacei | reverse complement strand
GGGGACTCAAAAAACCCAGAATTATCTTTTGGAGGGCAGCCTCCTGCAGTACAGGATTCCCAACTAGGTAAATGTTTTAGGAACACATTAGCATCAGTTTACCAGCTAGAATTTTTGTGAGAGGCAGTGTCTGCCTTCAATTAATTTTTTTTTTTTTTTTTTTTTTTTTGAGTTGGCGTCTCATCCTGTCGCCCAGAGTGGAGTGCAGTGGCCGATTCCGGCCACCACAGCCTCGACCTGCCGGGCTCCGGCGATCCTTCCGCCTCAGCCTTCTGAGTAGCCGGAACTACAGGCGCGCGCTACCACGCCCGGCTGATTTTTTTGATTTATTGTAGAGAAGATGTTTCGCCTGCCCAGGCGGGTCTTGAACCCGCGGGCTCAGGCAATCCACTCACCTCAGCCTCCCAAGGCGTGGAATTACAGGCTGAGCCACCGAGCCCGGCTCAATGAATTTTTTTTAGAGATTCTTTCTTCGTGTTTGCACACTTCCTGATGGGTGATTTATGAGTGCGCCTGCCTACACCATGCTTAATGCACACCAGTTTTGACCAAAAATGGCCATATTCCACACTCCCTATTCACCTGATCTCGCCCCAAAGCAACTTTATTTTTGTTACCACTGATGAATAAATGTCTCAAAAGAAACGTTTTGCTGATGTGGAAGAGGTGAAACAAAAAATGACAAACACTAAAGGACATCAAATTAACGAGCTCGGAAACTGTTTTGAGCAGTGTCAAAAACATCTTAATTGGTGCATTGCATCAAACGGAGAGTACTTTAAAGGTGACTAAAGTTTAAACATGTAAGATGAAACACACAATTTTTTATAAATAAATTCAATTTTTTGAGGGGTCCTCCATTGTATATAACCCTTAAATTTTCTTCATTCTTTTTCATTCTCTTTTCTTTTTTGGAACTGGAAGGGGAAATAGAAAAGGAAAGTCAGTAAGAGAAAAACGTAGCTACTAAAGAAAATCACAGGGGGGTACAGTTTAAACAGGTAAGAATAAATACACAATTTTCATAAATAAATTCCAGTTTTTTAGGAAGTCACCCCTCATATGTTATTTTACATTTATGTGTACGTGTGTAGATAGATAGATAGACAGATTTTTTTTTGAAAGTAGGATTTATGGAGAGGGCGAAAAGTTCCCAGAGCCGGAGGTGACCTGAGGGGTTTGCCCGAGATATATATATTAATAATTTGTCCTACAGATATTCACATGGTGTGGTGTTACACACACATATAAGAACACAAAAAACATGTTGCTGAATTCTTTTCTTTTTCTATCTCTAGTATTTTTTTTTAATTGTGGGGTACAATTTCGGGGTTAGATATACAAATAGTCATTGTACAGGTACCCTTGTTGATGAGGTGTGCCTCCCTTCCCCAGGGAGTTTCCCACTACTGCCAATCCTACCTCACCGCTCCCATCCCATGCCCCGCAGTATCCCACTACTGTCAATCCTTTTCTTATAGTATTAAAATAGTTGTTCAAGGTCCACATATGAGTGAGAACATGTGATAGTTCTTTGTTTCTGTGAAAGATCACTATTATAGACTCTAAGTCCATCCAGATTGCTGCGAAGTTTATGATTTGTTTCTTCTTTATGGCTGCATAATATTCCATTGTGAATATGTACAATTTTAAATCCAGCCCTCTTTTCATGGGCAGCATGGTTGGTTCCATGTTCTTGCTATTGTAAACAATGCTGCAATAAACACACGAGTGCAGGTACCTTTTTTATAGAGTGATCTGAGTTCTTCCGGGTATCTTCCCAGTAGGGGGATTGCATATAGAAGGTTGATTTTAGCTGGGCTCGGTGACTCAGCCTGTAATCCCGTGCTTTGGGAGGCTGAGGTGAGTGAATTGCCTGAGCCCGCAGATTCGAGACCTGCCTGGGCAACTTGGCGAGCCCTCATCTCTACAATAAATCAAAAACATTAGCTGGGTGTGGTAGCACACGCCTGTAGTTCCAGCTACTTGGAAGGCTGAGGCGGAAGGATCGCCAGAGCCCAGCAGGTCGAGGCTGCAGTGGCCGAGACCGGCCACTGCACTCCAGTCTGGGCAACAGAGTGAGACTCCAACTCAAAAAAAAAAAAGAAAGATATTTCCATGTTGTTCCAGTTGCTTTTCTATTCTATTTATTCCGAAATTATTTTAATAGTATCAATAAAGCCACAATTGATGGTAATTTTTTTTTCTTTTTAGCAGAGATTTTATCAAGCCTTCATAATTCATCATCAGATGTGACTTGTGTCTCTGAAATAAATAGTGTATATGAAAGAATTCGACTTGAAAAACTTACTTTTGCACATAGAGCTGTTAGTGTCAGCACAGATCCAAGTGGATGCAACTTTGCAATCCTGCAGTCAGATCCTAAAACAAGGTATACCTGTATTTATTACATGTTATTTTTAGAAGGAAAAAGTCTTTTGTTTTTAGTAGCTCCTGGTGCAGATTTAATTAAAGAGCTGTTGCCAAGCCCTGTAGAGGTCTTAGATGTATCATCATGTTAAAATCAGGGTAATCACCAGAGATAGAATTTGGTATATTGGGAAAAGTGAAATATTCCCTTTATTTTGTAAACTGATATTTATTGAAAATATATATACATGCACACAAAGTTTATTTGTCTTTAGTACTTTATGATATTAGGTGTTCAGATTCTGAGAAACGTATTATAAATATTTCTTAGGCAATTCGCAAAAATTTCTGAACCCTGAATATGATGAGAATTGACAAAAGAAGCGTCATGAGCCATCTATAAGTTCCAGTGCTTATAATCTTCTAAGTAACATTAGTAGAGAGATAACAGGTTAAGATAAACCTCAAGGATGCTATTGAAGCAGAAAAAAGTTCTAGAAGTAGGGTAACCATTCATTCTGGTTTGCCCAAGTCTGCCCTAGTTTTAGCATGAAAAATCTCACCTCCTGGGTAACCCCTCAGTCCAAGGGAAACCAGGAGGGTTGGCCTCCTACTGAGAATGGTGAAATGTAGGTTGGGAAGGTGTCATTCTTTCTCACAGTACTAAAAGAACCAGGCTTACAGACTGATTGTCTGTGTGTATATTTATCTTTGCTTGAGTTTCTGACCTACGACCCTGGGATCTGGGACCTGAAGTATTTGCTCAGTCCTCTGTGTATTTGTTTTTCTTCACTTGTAAAATAAAAGATATAAAAGAGGAAAAGGTTAAGAATTGTATTCTTTTTTGCATGTTTTTAGTTATACTTTTAATTATTTAAGAATTTCTATGAAACAGCCATTTGAATTTATATCGTAGCATTTCCTTGTAAAGATAGAGAATGTTTATTTTAAAGAAAAACATAATTCTTGTCATTTTACTTAGAGAAAAAACATAAAAAGGAATAGAAAAGGGCAATATAGTATTTAAGACTTTGTGCAATAATCCTATATTTTAGGAAATGCCAAATAAAAATTTTTCTAAGTTTTACGAATAATAAAACATTACATTTTAAAAGAGAATTGCCTAGGAGTGCGTTTTCTCCCCATTTTTTGGAAAGTATAAATTATTTTTGTTTTGTTTCTAGCCTTTATGAAATTCCAGCTGTGTCCTCATCATCCTTTTTTGAAGAGTTTGGCAAACTGTTGAGGGAAACAGATGAAATGGACAACATTCATGATGTGACATTTCAAGTTGGCAATAGAATCTTCCCTGCACATAAATATATTTTGGCAATGCGTTCTGACTTTTTTCAGAAATTGTTTCTTTCAGATGGTACTGCTTTAGAATTTACAGATGTTTACCAGAAAGATGAAGATTCTGCAGGATGCCATCTCTTTGTGGTAGAGAAGGTTCATCCTGACTTGTTTGAATATCTTTTGCAGTTTATGTACACAGACACTTGTGACTTTTTAACTCATGGTTTCAGACCAAGAATACACTTAAACAAAAATGCAGAAGAATATCAGGGCACTCAGAATTCTCATTTGCATAAAATGAATTGCCATGAAGATAATAATCAGAAGTCAACACTTGAAGGCCACAAACGTAATCAAGCTCATGAAATGTGTGAAAGGCAGAAGAGCAAACCCAAATCTTGTAAAAAAGGAAAGAGTGTTGGGGAAGATGATCCCGTAAGACTGTTGCAAAGTGTTGCGAATAAATTTGGCTTCAGTGATTTGAGTAGTAGGTACGAGTCCTCCTTTTTCTCAGTCCTTTTGCTTCACGGAGTCCTCCTTTGAGACATTTCCCTTCTTTTCTTTCTTCCCTGCTTTGCTTTCCCCCCTTGCTTTCCATTGTCTCCTCCCTTCCTGCTCTCTTCTCCTTCCCCTGCCTCTTTTCTTTTTCCCTCTGTCTCCTTTTGGGGGGGAAAGTACATGGACGAGTCCTTCCTGCATTTTTTAGCAGAGCTGTTTTTGTGGGACTTTCTGGATTAGAACATTAAAGGAGAGGAAAGCTGTTAGTGGGTTTGTACTCTATGGTTTGTGTATCTAATGGGGATCTGGAGTGGCAGACAGTCTGGTGTGCTGGAAAGATCTTAGAAGTTAGAAAGACCTATATATGTCTATTACTGGCTGGGGCAAATTTCTTATTTTCTTAACTCATTCGTGACCGCTGATGTGAATTTACATCATTCCTAATTCTGTTCCTGGTTGCCGCTGACGCGAATTCATGTCATTCCAAATTCTGTTCCTGGTTGCCGCCGATGTGAAATTATATCTTTGCAAATTCTGTTTCTGAATGCTGCAACATTGTCATATGTATGTGTTATTATATTTTGTTTGAAAATGAATAGTCAGGCAAGAAGAGAAAAAGTTAATTGAAATAATTATCTGATATTGACTGCACAATGTTGTTAGTGATTTACGTAGTTGGTAAAAATTGCAAGTTGTTTATTATTTTGTTGCGATTAGTGTTGTGTACTTGTATTTTGATATTTCAGGGCTTTCATACTTCAGCGTTAAAAATAATTTAACATAATTATGGAATATGAAGAAACATATACTGATGAGATTTCCAAATTCAAAGGTGAATCCAGTGAACTTATTAGTGATAGTGAGACAGATAGTGATAGAATGAAGCAATGCAAATGAAGAAATATAATACAAATAATATATGACAATAAATCTAGTATTGGTGAGAACGAATCAGACACTGAGTGGACAAAATATCCAAAAAGAAACTTAGAAGTGTTTATTGGTAATCCAGGTGTCAAGGTATTCCCAAATGATCCTCAAAGTATAAGTGAAGTTGTCAGACTATCAGAAATGCTTTTATAGAAATGATCACAACTGAAACTAACAAGTATTATGATTAGATGCACCACAGATAGAAATGTCCAAAGAAATAAAAAAAGTGGAGCAATATTTCAGTGTCCGAGATGAAAAAGTTTCTAGCATTAAATATTTTGATGGGACAAGGGAAGAAAACCACGATACATGATTACTGGTCAACACGTCTATCAATTGCGACACCTTTCTTTTACAAAATAATGACACAAAATAGATTCTTACCAATTTTGCTGTTTTTGCATTTTTCCAATAATGCAGAAATGCAGTCAAATCCAAGCAGATTATGTAAAATTGAACCTGTAATAAATTATGTTTTAAATAAGTTCAACACTGTGCAAACCTCAACAGGAGCTTTTCTTGGTTGAATCCATGATACATCATCATGGAAGACTATCTTTTCAGGTTTCTAATCTGAATTAAAATGCAAAATATAGAATGCTAGTCAGAGTGGTATCTGAGGCAAGTACTGGATACGTCTGCAACTTTCAAGTGTATTGTGAAAAAGGTGACAATTTAGGAAAGACCATTTCACTTATGTTTAATGACAGAAGTTTGCGGTAACCAGTTTCAGATTTTTAAAAAATTTTCACCTTCTCTTAGTATTAGGAAAGTGAAAAATTAGCTGATCACGAATGTGTTAATATAAGAAATGGGAGGGATAGTATCTACCTCACGTTGTTGGCATAGTTATGTCATATAGCATGGGTAAAGTGCCTGACACGGTATCTGTCATGTTATAAACCAGATTCTTGAGAATTCCCTCTCTCTTTTTTAAAGGTATTTTTGTTGCTCATAGCAGTGTAGCCTTAGTTGTGGGGGTAGGTACAGAGGAGGAGCATATATTATGTTTTCTAATTTTAAAGCAATGAAGGACTTTGTGCTATGGCTTTGATTTGGTGTCTGTAATGATATTTAACATATTGTGGATTCTAAAGTTGAAGAACAGATATATTTATCTCAAAGTGGGGGTTCATTGAGATACTTTTTAAGGCGATAATATAATCATGTTTAGATATTAGCTAATTTGGATTTTTGTAGTAGTTTATTTTGGTATCGGAATCTATCCATCAAGTGTTAATTTTTATCTGTTCTTGATAGGTTAGATGGAGTCAGGCTTGAAGATGAAAAAATTAATGTTATTGCCGAGAAAATTGGTAACAAACTGAAGCTAAATCAGGAAAAATGGTGAGTTAGTAAAGGAAGACAAACGTTTTCTCTCTAAATTTTGGCATGTACGTGTGCAGATAGAGCTCTTCTTATCTATCTGTTTTGCTTCTTATGAAGATTTGCTTCTTATGAAGCGAAACTGTAGGTAGATACCCTGCAGGTCTGTTGGGGGCCATTGAGGTAAACGGATTAAATATTAATGACTCAGAAAGACAGTGAAGGTGTTCAGTATTTCTGATTACTTTCTAATGGAGTGAGGAACTTTTAATCTTTTTTCCTGACCTCAATGTTGTGTCTTGTTATGACTAAGATATGTTATTAGCTCCAAAAGCAAATTACTTATGCATCTTCACCATTGTGATGATTATTTCCTTTACTATGAATTTTTTTCAGTAATAAATATACTATTCTAAATATATTATTAGCAGTTTTGTTTTTAGCTATTTGTACTTTCTGTGTAGGTGAAAGTTTTAGAGAAAGTGAACCTGGAGTTTAAACTATGCTTGGCACAGAATGGGTTATACAGATAAGTGAGTTAAAGATACTGTAATGTGGTATCACTTAATATTTCATTATTAACACTTTACCTGGATTAAAAAAAGGAAAATTAGAAAAAATACTTTTTTGAATATTTGTCTGTATTCAATTCCCTTTTCAAATTTTGTTTTTACTGTAAGACCCTTCTTATCTTCCATGAGGTGAAAGGAAATGAAATACTTTATTTGTATGTTTTCCCATAGGTTTATTCTCTGCCACCTCCAAGAGAAAAATCTAAAGTTAAGCCAGATACTTTAACAAATTTTGTTATTTGCTAAATATGTAAAGAAATTGCTGTTGCTTCAATTAAACATTTTTCTTGCAGTTCATTTCTGTGTGATGTGACCATGAAATCAGTAGATGGAAAGGAATTTTCATGTCATAAATGTGTTCTTTGTGCTAGACTTGGTAGGTACACTTTTTGTTACAGCTGCTGATTCATTTGCTTTAGTATTGTTTCACTATTCTTATTGCACTGAACTTTTTTTTCTTTTAGAATATTTTCATAGTATGCTGAGTAGCACATGGATTGAGGTGAGATTTAAGTAAAAAGCTCCTGGGCTGGTAACTACACTTCTTTATATTTTGGGGAAATTTAATACTAAAGAAATTCAAAATTGGAACTTGATAATATTTTAGCTCAGTTTTTCATTTGTATTAAAATTTTTGCTTAAACCTGCTAGAAAATAGCAATATTTAGAATTGAAAATTATTGCTAAAAAGCTACTTAAATTAAAATTTCCCCATCATTATTTAGAAATGTATTAGGAACACTGGTGTAATTCTTGTTTTTTGAAGTTTGTCTTTATTCCTTTGTCATGTCATAACTGTTTTGAAATTGAATATAAACTCATTTTAGCTTTGAGTTTTATAAGTTTTATGGTCCTTTGCATTTGTTTTGGTTTCTTATTCAAAGTTTCACACCAATAATCCAACTTAGACTGTAATAATATTTTATTGCTTAAAATAAATTATTTTACCTTATTTTATTTTGTTTAGGCTTCCAGTTGTGCAGCTTTGGAAATGCCAATACATTCTGATATATTAAAAATTATTTTGGACTACCTCTATACTGATGAAGCTGTGGCGATAAAAGGTATTAATAAGAGTTAAGGGCCGGGCGTGGTGGCTCACGCTTGTAATCCCAGCACTTTGGGAGGCCGAGGTGAGAGGATTGCCTGAGCCCAGGGGTTCGAGACCAAACTGGACAATTTGGCAAAACCTCTTCTCTACAATAAACCAAAAAATTAGCTGGGCGTGGTGGCACACGCCTGTAGTTTCAGCTGCTTTGAAGGCTGAGGTGGAAGGATTGCCCGAGCACAGCAGGTCGAGGCTGCGGTGGCTGTGAGCATGCTACTGCACTCCAGCCTGGGCACCAAAGTGAGACTCCCACTCAAAAAAATTAAAAATAAAAAAGAGTTAGGACATTTTAGGTATTTCATATGTAATGGAATAATGGTAAAATCAAGAAGAGTCTTAGTTTGAACTACAGATAAGCCATCCGGAAAGGCTTCATTTCAGAATAAGCAGTAGGGATGAGTACCGACAGTAAAGGATCAAATAAAGAACGTTTTCATTCCTGACGTGAAAACGAACTCTTTAATAATTAGATGCAGTGGTTGAGATTAGATTTAGCCGTTCCATGTCCAGCCTCTTCTGTCATTGGGGTGAATGAATTGACAACAGGAAGTATAGTTTTGGCAAATATTCTGTGTTTCCTCTTTTGATAACACATATGAAGTGAAAGAAATAGACTAATAATTCAGCCAAAATTTATGAAGAGTGTGCATTTGTATACTTTGTTAGGCAAAACACTAAATTTTAGTTACCAGGTATCTTTAGTCACTGGAGTGGGACTGGGTATTTTGTTGTATTCATTTAACCTTTAGGTTTTCAAACCCAGCTGTATACAAGATTTTAAAAAGTGAGTAGACCTTACTCTGGTTTTTTTTTACCTTATTTTTAAGAAACTCACATTGTAGTAGAGAAGACAAATATATAAGAAAAGAAGTATAATTCAACAGAGTAATCCTGTAAAAAGTAGATGCATTTTTGAGAAGACAGCCTGAGTCTGCCTATGGATATTTGATTAGTCTCCATGAAGGAGATAGTGTGTAACTGAGAACAAGATTTTTTGACAATTTCTATATGTGGGTGTAAGCTGAGACATTGGTTTTTTTTTTCTACTTCTCATTCTTTTAAAAAGCTGAGATATTATTCACAATGTAAAGACTTATACTTTCAAAGCATACAATTAAGTGGCTTTTCATATATTTACTACAAGTTTTTGTAATTATCACTGCTAGGACATTTTCATCACCCCAAAAAGAAACCCTGTACCTATAGGTGAACACTTTCCATTATTTTTTATCCCTAGCAAACCTTAATCTGCTTTCTGTCTCTATGGATTTGCCTATTCTGTTCATTTTCTATAAATAGAATCAAACAACATGTGGACTTCTATGTCACATTTCTTTTACTTAGCATTGTTTTTAGAATTCATTTATATTGTAGTACTTCATTATTTTTTATTGCCAAATAATATCCATTTTGTAGATATGCCACGTTTTATTTTATATATTCATCAGTTGATATATATTTGGTTGGTTTTGCTTTTTGGCTATTTAGGAATAATGCTGCTGTGATCAGTCACGCCAAAGTATTTTGTGGGCCTGTTTTCATTTCTCTTGGGCGTATGCCTAGAAGTGGAAATGCTGGGTCATATGGTAACTCTGTGTTAATATCTGAGGAATTACCAAACTGCAAAGTGGCTGCACCATTTAACTTTTCCACCAGCAGTGTATGAGGGTTCCAATTTCTCCACATACTCACCAACACTAGTTAATGTCAGCCTTTTTTCTTATTGCCATCCTAGAGGGTGTGATGCTATGTAAGTTATGATTTTGATTTGTATTTTCCTGATGATGAATGATGTTGAACATCCTTTCATGTTTTTGGCCATTTGTATATCTTTGGGAAAATACTGGAATCCTTTGGATACTTTTATCTGAATTATTGCTATTATTTTTATGTAAAAGAGTTCTTTACATATTCCTGATATGCAAATGTTTTCAGATACAGGATTTGCAAATGTTTTCTCCCATTCCCTGGGTTGTTTTCATTTTCTTGATAGTGCCCTTTAAAACATATGAGATTTAGACGTCGATGGAGTTCAAATTTCCTGTTTTAATTCATTGCCAAATCCAAGGTCATGATGACTATCCCTTTTGCTTTCTTTTTTATGGTTTTCTTTCTTACACTTAGGTCTTTGATCCATTTTGAGTTATTTTTTCCCCCAGCCTTATTGAGCCTTAATTGACAAAAACAATTATATATAAGTCAAGGTGTACAACTCAGTGTTCTAATGTATGCACATATATTGTAAAATGATTACCACAATCAAGCTAATTAAAATATTCATCACCTCAAAGTTACCTTTTTTGTGGTAAGGATACTTGAGGTGAGATAATTGAAGTTTTGTACCCTTTGACCATCATTTTCCCCATCCCCTGTCCCTTGGGTAGCCACCTTTCTCAATTAGTTTTTGATGTGTGTTGATAAGGGTCCAGCTTCATTCTCTTAAATGTGTATAGCCTGTTATCAACACCATTTGTTGAAAAGGATTTATTTCCCCATTGAGTTGTTTTGACCCTTTGTCAAAAATCAACTGACAATAAATGTAAGGTTTTATTTTTTGACTGTCAGTTCTGTTCGTTGATCTATGTATCTTTATGCCAGTAACAGAACTGTCTTCATTAACATTACCATGCAGTATGTTTTGAAATTGGGAAATGTGTCTTCCTACGCTATTCTTCTGTTTCAAGATTGTTTTGGCTCTTTTGAGTCTCTTGGAATTTCGTATTGATGACTAAAGGAACTTTTTTCATTGCCAAATTCCTAGCTTTTGTTGTGATTTACTCTCCAACCTGACTCTGGCAGATAAAGAAGAAAAATTTTCTAAAATAGTTTATGACCTCGTACTACTGTTTTTTAAGGACTCTGGCATCTTTTAAACAATTACCCGCTCTGTTTGAAGTCTGCTACCGCCACCCATAAAACCTCACCTACATATCAAGAAACTCTGCTCTGTTGTCTTCTTCAAGCTGTCCTTAATTGCTTTCACAGTAAAATCTTTGAATCCACCTGTATCTGTGGGGGGAGGGCAAGGCACATACTGATTTATAGTTGCTTGTAACCTCTGTCCTCCTAAACTGTGTATAACCAAGCTGCCATTCAATCATGGGGGCGGCACACATTCTCAGGACCTCCTGGGGACATATGCCAGGGGTCTAGGTCCTCAAGTTGGCTCAGAATAAGCTATCTTAAAATATTTTCATTGTTTGGGATCTTTCCATCAACAATATGAATTTTAGGATTAGTTGATCCAATTTCTGCAAAAAAGGCACCTGGGATTTTAATAGCTATGACATTGGCTCTGTAGATCAATTTGGGGATTATTGCTGTTTTACTATTATAATCCATGCACACAGGGTGTCTTTCTATTAATTTATATCTTTAATTGTCTTCAATTATTTTTGTAGTTTTCAGTGTATGAGCCTTGTTCTTGGTTGAAATTAAGAGTTTTTAATGCTAACTTAAATGGAAATGTTTTCTTAATTTTTGGATTGTTTTTTAAGAATTACAGTTGATTTTTGTATATTGATCTTGTGTCCTGCAATCTTGCTGAACTTTTTCGCTAATTCTAATAGTTTTTCAGTGGATTCCTTGGGATTTTCTATACGCAAGATCATGTCATCTGCAAATAGAGATGGTTGTGCTTATTTCTGTCCAATCTGGATATCCTTTATTTCTTTTGCTTGCTTAATTGCCCTGATGAGAAGGATCTCCACTACTGTGTTGAACAGAAGTGGAGAGGGATTGGTCATCCTTGTCTTGTTCTTAATCTTAGGAGGAAAGCAGTCAGTCTTTCTTTCACCATTAATTATGATGTTAACTGTGGGTTTTTCACAGTTACTGTTTATCAGGCTGAGGAAGAGTCTTTCTATTCCTAGTTTATTGAGTGTTTTTGTCATTAAGAGATGTGGAATTTTGTCAGATGCTTTTTTGTTTTTCCTTTGAGACTATTATTTAAAAAAATTATATCGTGTTTTTATTCTGTTTCTGTATATTATATTCATTGTTTTTCGTATATTGAATCATCCTTTCATTCTGGAGATATTGCACTTGGTCATGTTGTATAATTCCTTTGTATATGTTACTAGATTCAGTTTGTTAGCATTTTGTTGAGGATTTTTGCATCTGTAATCTTAAGGGTTATTAGTCTAGTTTTCCTGCGATGTCTTTGTTTTTAAGTATCAGAGTAATATTGGCCTCATTGTATGAAGTGGGCTGTTTCTCATCTTCCACTTTTTAAAGAGTTTGTGGAGAATTGTATTTATTCTTTAAATGTTCAGTCAGATTCACCAATTAAGGCATCGGTTGTAGATTTTCTTTATGGGAAGGACTTTATCCTTTCTTCTTATTTTTAAATCTTTTTTCTATTTCAGATTTTAAAAATTCTTAGCCCCCCTTTTCCCCTGTGTTGCTGTTTTTTCTTTCTATTTGTGTTGTAATTTTGGCCATGGCTCAGGGGCATTGTTTAAAGCCATTAGTACTTAGGGCCAAGAATGTAATTTTCATAGATGAACAAATTTTGTTTTAAATAAGAAAGCTTAAGAGCATTATCCACTGCTGCACGTATATATGTTTTTAAGTGTGATGGTGAGATTTGACTTTCCCTTCTGTTTATTAGTTTGAGAAATGTTTCTCTAACAGTATGGAAAATTATAAACAAATGAGGTATCCTAGTAGCTTTCTAGACCTAAATGATCAACTCAACCATTTTAGAAAAGGTGGAAGTATCTTGATACATTTACTACTTATCATAGTTGCCCTTCTAGCATTTAGGAAATAATAGTGATTATCTCTTTCCTAGTGCCTTAATTCAATTTTTTTTCTAAGTATAATGTTTACAAAGTAATATAGAGTGATGCTTGTTTTCTTTCTTTTTTTTTTAGAATCTCAAAATGTAGATTTTATTTGTAGTGTTCTTGTGGTGGCTGATCAACTTCTCATAACTCGACTGATAGAGATTTGTGAAGTAGCATTAACTGAAAAACGTGAGTAATTTTGAATTAGAATATTAGTATGTTTTCAGGTTGATCCAAGAGTACTGCATTTTGACTTTATGATGCCATTTACGGTAAAATAGACCATTGTTTATACTATGAAAAATACCAAAATGTTTACATTATTACATGCCATCATTTGTGGGCACACTCTTATCACAGAATATATGAAAATATATACATCTTAGAATTGAAATATGACAGCAATTCCTATTGAAATGTTGTAAAAGTTTGAATAATAAAGATAGCATAAATTTACTTGGGAAATTTAGGGATGAGAGTTTGAAAGCAGAATTGTTTTACCCGTGCCCTGGTCTTGGCTCTAGCCGTTTTAGTTACCCATTTCCTATTGTTTGCAGGAATTTTTTTTTGGTAACTTTCCCATTATATATCTGAATAAGGCACATCTCTTTTTCTCCTTTCTCTGTTTGCTATTTCAGTTAATTGCACGACTGTCCTCCTGAACACACTACGTTGAAATCCAAAATCAGTTTTATTTGTTATTTTGTCCCTTACACCCACATTCGTTCAGCTGTCAAAATTGATTCATCTTAACTGTGTTGGTCACATTTTTGATCCTCACTCTCATTATGATAGTTGAGGTCACTGTTACCTATTCCTTCTGTATAGTGTCAAGTAGTCTTTTAAATGCTCTTTCTGCCCTCTACTTCTCTTTCTGTAATCTTTCTATAGGAAGAAATTATGTTTCCTCTGTTTAGATATTTTCCATTGCTTACTCTAGGATAAAGTTGGAACTTCCTTAGCCTGATATGAAAATTTTTTGGTTTTCCATTCTTATTTGTTCTACTTCATTGCTACTTCAGGAAGTTCCTGCCAATTTTTTCTAATTTCTGTTTGCTGGGAATGTGTCTTGACTTTGGTGTCTTGGTTATCAAAAAGAAAACAACAGCCTGATCTCCCTTTAAGCAAGATAAGAAAAATATGTTAAAGAACACAGGATACAATAGAAATAAAATGTACACTTAGGTGATATTTTCACTTGTTTAGTTGGCTTTCCTGGCCTTTCTTAGATGTCCTTTTTGTCTCTGGTTGCACAGTTGTCATTATTTATAAATTCCTTGATGTTCCTAGAGCTTAGGAAAAAGAGACTTCCACGGAAGTTGGTCTCTGAGTACTGGGGATGTATGGATTCTTCTTCCCAACTGAACAACTCTGAAGTTTTTATATGATCCAATTTTATAATTTTTGTGAGCTGTGAGACTTTGTGTTCATCATGAATTGAAAATTTAGGTTAGTCAGGAGTGAGGCAAAGGTCATTATTGACTGCAGCTGCAACTTTTTATGATCAGGGGAGACAGAAAAATAAGTGGAAGAAGCCAGGTGTAGAAAACAGCGGTGTTCCTCTATTGACCAAGACTCTGAGGAAGTGAGAAAAAGAGTGGAGGGGGTCAGGAAGCTAAAGTTACCTGGTACATAGGTAGAATATTCTGGAAGAATCTCTAGCAAAATTGGTCACTTCATACATAAAGTGACCAGGATTATGACTAAATCCAGAATCTTTTGAATAGTATCTCCGATTCTTCATTCTCACGAATAATATTATTGTAAGATTTAGATGTACATATTCTCCAAAAAATATACATGTATTTATATACTTAAACATACATAAATATATCCACATAAATTCTGATAGATTACTCAACATTACTATACTTTATAGAATTATTTTTTTAGTCTTCAGAATATGTTTTTTAGTCTTATAGAAGAGGGAATAATTACTCTAATATGAATCAATGAATACAAAACAGTTTCCATCTTCAAATCGGTCCCATGCCAGATTTGTGTTATATAAATGAAAAGGAAAGTTGTTCATCAATGTAAATTAAAAGTATTCGGACAATGTTGGGCAAAAGACTGTCGATTCTTGTGTGTTTGCTTCAGGTGACACTCATGCCCCTTTTGTGTTTTGTTTTGCTTAAAGTTTTTGTGTATGAGCTTATGCTTTCCCATTACCAACTTTTGAAATCACTTTGAATTATTGGGATGGAGGAGTTCTATATTTGAAAGAGTTATTTTTGTCAAGAAAGGACTTTCAGTTTTTCTTGTTCTCATTGGACAACTCTTTCAACTTTAAAAATAAGTATATTTCATTTGCTGGGGTAACATGCCTTTCCTCTAACTTTGCAAATCTTTTCATTCTTTGTAGTTACCCTTAAGAATGCTGCTATGCTACTGGAATTTGCAGCAATGTATAATGCTGGACAGTTGAAACTGTCTTGTTTACAGTTTGTGGGACTAAATATGGCAGCTTTACTTGAAGCAAGGTAAGTAAGGTGCATACGTAATATGACTATTGCAAAAGTAGCTGTTTATAGGTGATGGTGTAGATATGATAGTAATTTAAAAGTAACTAGTGATGTTTTTACCTGGATGGGAAGAATTTGATTAGTGTTAATGATTTAGGAGTCATAGACATTTTAGAATTAGAGGAGTTTTGGAAACTTTTGAAAAGTTTTCAGCAGTGATTTTAAAATGAAATAAATGTATACTTTTTTTTTTAGTATAAGGTCAGAATATTATTTTTACTCACTATAAAGTCAGTGGTGAGAACAGTGAGGCTACTTGATGAACAAAAATTTGAGATTAGATTTCTTAGTGTCATTTTTCAGTTAATGTGCTAATCATTGTTCTAAAAGTATTAGATAGATTAATTCACTTAATTTTCTGGAAAACCTTATGAAGTAGATTCTTTTAATATCCTTGTATTCAGATAAGAAAATGCAGGAAACTTTTTTCTTTCAGAATTGAGAAAATTTTGATTTGTGTAGTTGTTATAAATAAAAGCTTTTTTGATAACGCGCTTTCAATGTTAGAATGATCTTTGAACTAATTCCAAAATATGATTGAAATAAAATGTTCTCCCTTTTTTGGAGATGAATCACTAATCGATTCTTAATGCCAGTTAGGGCTCAATTTAGTGAAAATTTCTTTGCAGTTTGAAGCTTTGTAATTTTGTGAAAAATGTTTTTAAATGCAAGTTAATGTTATGTGGTACTAGTATAATTTTAAAATGTCTCTAATATCTTAGTGTCAGAACCTGGCTAGATTTTTCAGGCTGAGTTAAATTTTATTGTTCACATTCTGTTAGTAATTCTATTTGTGGGATTTTTATTACCCCGTATTGCCAAATTAAGCTCATGTAATTTGTCAGACAGGAACTGGCCAAAAAGTAAAACAAGCACCAATCCTATTTAAAACATGATATTGGAAAATGACGTGCCACAACTATTATGTTGTGACAAGTGCATCAGCTGAGCCATTTAATCAAGGATAGTACCTGCTGTGTCTCTTTTTGTGTCGTTTTGCATGAGTAGACACGTACAACTTGTATTAAAATGAAGATTTGTATACATAACCATTCTTAATCAGAAGTTTGTTTGCTGTGTAAATAAGCAAGCACAGAGATGTTAGGATAGGAAAAGGAGGGTGCCTCCGAAATTGACTTAGTATCACAAGTTAGTGAACCAGTTATTCCCAAACTGTTGAAGTCTGGCATGGGACTGATTTGAATATGTGAACTGTTTTGGATTAGTTGCAGAAATAGTATTTTCAAATGTAAACTTTGATTTAAATTTTCACTGATGCCTTAATATACCTCTTTAGAACTTAAAAGACCCTTGAAATCTATATTGAATACAACTAATCTAGTTCAAATCTCATTTTACACATGAAGATGCTAAGACCCAGAGAAAAAGTGAGTTGCTCAAGGTCATGCAGGTAATTGGTAGCAGTGATAATTCTAAATAGAATCCAGGTTTCCTGATACTTAGACCATTGTTCTATCAATGTAGTATACCTTCTATAGTTAAAGATTTTAATTTGTGGAAAAATGAATACTTGCTATTTTATTATGATAGAAAAGATTCAAGATTCTTTGTTCTCTTGTTCATGTGACTTGAGTTTTATTCAAGATATGTGTCTAGTATATTTGCTGTTTATTTGAAATGAAATATTTTCCTATTTGAAAATCTTGACAGGTATTAAGTCACTAGAGTCTTAAGATAGAATTTTGTATCCTATATTTTAGGTCTCTTGATGTTTTAAGTGATGGTGTTTTGAAGGATCTTTCTGTGTTTTACCGAAAAATGGTAAGACTTACGTTTTTTTAGTGAAGGTTTTGGTGGCTGTGATACTACCATCTTAAACAGCATATTAGATCAGACTTCTCCATGGAATAGTTTCCTAATTAATTTTAATATGTTAGGATCTTTTTCAAATGAGGATGTCGGATTTCTTACAGGTCTCACAAAGTAGTCAAAATTGAAGAAACTTAATGATAAAATTAATATCTATTTTAAATCTTTTACACATAAAAGTTACTGAAAGTGTCAAAGAGAGTCTTTTGTTATTTACCAGAGGTTAGGGCAGTAAAAACACATGGATTCACATGAGCCCTAAGAATTGTAATAATCTGTTTTTAATAATAAAGTGGAATTTTTTTCAAGGTTTCTTTTTTTGGTAGTTTTTTTTTTTTTTTGAATTGGAGTCTTACTCTGTCACTCAGACTGGAGTGCAGTGGCTGCTCCCGGCCACCGCAGCCTCGACCTGCTGGGCTCCAGCGATCCTTCCGCTCAGCCTTCCGAGTAGCCGGAACTACAGGCGCGCGCTACCACGCCCGGCTAATTTTTTTATTTTATTGTAGAGATGAGGTCTCGCCAAGTTGTCCAGGCGGGTCTCGAACGCACAGGCTCAGGCAATCCACTCACCTCAGGCTCCCAAAGCGCGGGAGTACAGGTTGAGCCACTGAGCCCGGCTTTTTTTTAGTAGTTTTATGAAATTTTTTAAAGAATCGAATCAGAATTTTTTGCCCTTGTAAATTTAGAAAGTTATTGAGCATACAGGCCTTTTTCTGAAGTTACCATATATTAAAACAAATGGAATATTTAGCATTTCTTTTGAAAAAGTCTTTATAAATTTTGTATTTAAAAAGTGACATCTTCAATTCTGCAGATTCCAGCAATGGATAGAAGAGTCATTACACCATATCAAGATGGACCAGATGTTAGCTATTTGGAAGTAGAAGATGGAGATATTTTTTTGAAAGAAGAAATAAATATGGATCAACAGTATTCGTAAGCTCTCTTTTTTCTTCTTTTTTTCCTTTTCTCTTCCACTGTTCCCCTCCCCTTCATCTTAGCCACTTGACATTTTTATATTGTTATTAGAATAATAAATTAAGAATCAGTGGTACCTGGCTTATGAAGACTAGGGTGAATGCTAGAACTTGAGGGAGATTAGATCCCTGATTCCTTCCTAAATGCCATTCAATCAAGTGATTTCCCTTTCTCCATCTTGGCAGAAGATTAGAGATTTGCCATCAGTAGAGGCTAAACCGAGAGGCTCCAGAGAGGAGTATACCTGTCATAGATAATGTACTATTTCTCTTTAGAGAACCTGACTATTTTACTAGCTGTGACCTACAGTTACTGACATTTGGGTGTCTTCTAACAGAATATCCAGGTTCTACATAATCCTTCTATAGTGGGCAGACCATTTGACAAATCCTGCATAGAATCTCTAATCAGTGTCATAAGCTCACTTATCAGCTGGTTACAGAATTAGTTTCCTTCTACTTGGTAAATGTCCAGTTAAATTAAATCCTTGGATGTTCAGGTCATTTACTATATCTAGCCAACTGTGTCCCTCACTGAAAAACTGTCCTTGGGTTCTAGAAATGTTATTTTTTCTTTTTTAAAACTCCTGTTCGAGTGTTAGGCATCATTTAAAAATAAATCTTGAAATTTATAGCTATCTTACTTAGATGCATGACATGTTATTATATTAAAAATTATAAAATTATTAACATTGATATGTTATTTTCTACAAAATAATAGTGTTCACAGCTGGCCTGTGTAACTGGATAAAATAGATAATGAGATATAATTTTTAGGTAAAACAAGACAGTTGTGGCCTTCATACATATTTTATTTTCTCTTCCTTGATTAATAGTACTCGATTCAAGGAATTATGCATTCTCTGAAATCTTTAAAAATTATCAAATATTTCCAGTTCAAGATTATGGTTTATAATAGCTTATATGTAAATATGTGTAGTATTTTACTTTTCAAAGTATTTTTCTCTATACCATCTTGTTGTTGTTTTTTTTCCTTTTTAAAAATTATTTTATTTTAAAAATGTGGGATTCAAATGAGGGTTAGGTCCATACGTGGTCATCATACAGGTAGAGTGTGGGTACCCTTAACCATCTTGTTTTTAACATTCACAAAAATGCTGGGGTTAAGGACAAGTAATAGTATCACACGGAAGCCTGGTGAAGTTTAATTTGCTCAGGGCCACGTAGATAAATGTTACTAGAGTGTGCACATCTTTATTTTTCATTTTTGTTTGTTATAGGCTATTGATTAACATGCATAGTTCTATTGGTTCCTCTCTAACATCACATTTTTAAAAATGATGTTTATGTTTTCTTTTTCTTAGGGAAACTATGTTCAAGAAGGCAAAACCAAAAGCTAAAAAGAAGCCACGTAAACGTTCAGATAGTTCTGGAGGTTATAACCTTTCAGATATTATTCAGAGCCCATCATCTACAGGTTAGTGGAAAGTGTTTGAGCATGTATTTACAGTTCTAAACTTTGATGTGTCTTCATTATCTAATTCATTTAACATGTATTAAATGCTAGTATATGCCATCTCTTGGAGCAACTGATATACGAAGTAGTCCTTACAGAGGCTACAGAAAGTGATAGCATGTTGTGTTAAGAAGTTTGCTCTGGGAGCACAAAAGAGGCACCCCAGCAAGTTGGAAAAGATCAAGGAAGACTTCTTAGAGGAAGTTGATGCCAGGTTGGATCTTGAAGAACGAAGAGAAGTTAGCCAAGGAAAAGAGGCAGATGGATAAGCAGAAGGGAACAACATGTTCCTCAGCCTGGAGGCAACAGAAAGAATCTCACGTTTCTTGTTCATATTGTTTAGCATAGGAGACACATTGGATGGGATCGGATTTTGAAGAGTCTACATGCCAAACTAAGGAATGTATATTTTGTTTTTAAGGCTGTGGGTGGTTGTTGATGAATTTTTAAAATAGCATGCGCCCGGATGAAATTTATGTTTTTAGGAAGACCACTATTGCCAGTGGCATAGAGGGTTACAGATTGGCAAAACAGGTCAGAGATACTATTGTGATGTTGGATCAATGTAAATATGTTGGTGCTCAAGGTGAAATGCCATTCAGGTACATGAGGTTATAACCTAGTAGGAGAAATAGAAAACATTTTATATCTAGGCATTATGCAAGCCTGTTTGAAAGTTAAGCTTGTGTAGTTTTTCTAATAAAATTTTCCCAATTTTTTATCTTGAAAATCTTTAACTTACTGAAAAGATGAAAGAAATAATTACCACAAACACCTATATACCCTTTATTCAGATTTATTATTGGCCTCTTATCATATTTGCTTTTTCTCACAGTCTCTAGAGATTTTTTAAAAATGATCCATTTGGAATAAGTTATAGATATGATGCTTCTCCCCTAAATACTTTAATATGAATCTCCTAAAAATAAAAGTATTTTTCTGCCCAATCACAATGCTGTTATACCTAAAGCAGTTGATGTTAATTAATCATTATCTAGTATTACACTCCATATTCAGATTTTTCTAATTATTTATAAATGTTTTTATAGTCTTTTTTGTTAAACCTTTAAAAAAAAATCTAGTTTTTAAATCAAAAGACAGGGTCACACTGTCTTTGCTTACTAATACCTCTGTAGTCTCTTTTAACTAAAGCAATATTCCTCATACCTTTTTTTCCCAAGGCGCAGGCCAATTGTATTATATACTGTCACATTCTAGATTCATTTGATATAAATTTTTAATATTTTCTTTAGCTAAAGCATGAAGTATGACTATAAAATAATGAGACTACAGTGTGGCTTTCAGAAATGGTAGGTATGTCTTGTCTGTAGCAGTAAGACATAATCTGGTGCAAATTTCTATTAGCAGTATTTCATAGTCAGCCCTATACATGCAACTTTGAAAAAAGAAGATTACGTTGTTTCGTGTCCTTTTTTAAAAAATAGCTTTTACACAGGGCAAAGAAAGATTTTTTTTTAATGTTTGATGAATACTACAAATGAGGTACTTGACATTGTCATTAAAGCTCAGAGGAATAAATAATGTCAAGAATAGTTATTTTAGATAACACAAAAGCTACACAAATGATAGGTAATTTACCTAAAATTGGTTTATGAAGCACTGATGATAGGAATCACAAGACCCAGTAAATGGAAAGACATATCTTAGGACTTTTTCACGTTTAAAATTCTGTGACTTCGTGTTCTTTGTGTTGTATGAGTTACTTCTAGTCCTTAGAAAGAGGCATGAATGGATTGATGGAAGGATGAATAAATGGATAGACAACCATGAAACTAATAATTTTCCAGTCACCTTACTGACTTATGGAAAAAGCAGATATTTGATTTGTTTTAAATGATATTATTGCTAGCACATGTAGTAGACTCTTAGAATTTCAAAGCTGGACGAGATATTGCAAATGAAATAATTTACGTCCCTTAAACACAAGGAGACAAACTCAGAAAACATAAGTGATTTGAGGTAGTATTGAAAAAAAATATCTAATTTACTTTCTTCATTCCAGTTCTGTATTTTTCTGGTATACTATTCTTTCTATGGCCAGCTCAGATAATTATTAAAAGGTTAAATTTAATTGGGGGCCAAAATGACTTATTAATGAAGAAAATTTGAGTATGAGGCAAATTTCATCAAAGACAGTTGTGTGAAGGCTTAACATTTGTGTTGATCCTCAAAGTTAGACAAATGACATTTTGTAACCCAGTATAATTGTTGATCACCTCAGTTGTGCTCTTTATTTTCTAGATTTATTTCTAATTGACTTCAGGGAGCTTTCTAGTACTAGATGTATTTTCTTAGATGAAAGTTTGCTAGTCTTAAAAATATTCAGAAGATTGCATGGAGAAAAAAATGTTTGGATGTTCCTTTTTTTTTTTTGAGTTGGGGTCTCATTCTGTCGCCCAGACTGGAGTTCAGTGGCCGCTCCCGGCCACCGCAGCCTCGACCCGCTGGGCTCCGGCGATCCTTCCGCCTCAGCCTCCCAAGTAGCCGGAACTACAGGCGCGCACTACCACATCCGGCTAATTTTTTGATTTATTGTAAAGATGAGGTCTCACCAAGTTCCCCAGGCGGGTCTCGAACCCGGGGGCTCAGGCAATCCACTCACCTTAGCCTCCCAAGGCACGGGATTACAGGCTGAGCCACCAAGCCCGGCTTGGATGTTCCTTTTAAACTGTATTTTAGCAATGATAACAGAAAAAGTAACACAGGTTGTCAAAGTGATTTTCTTTAAAGAGATGGTATGTTTTATTTATTTTAAAATCAATTATACAACTTTCAGTTACAACTCAGATGTCTTTCTTTTAAAGTTTATTTTAGTGCTTCATCTAATAAATTTGAAATGTGTGGAAATGAATACCTGAAACTGTACTGTTTATATTTGAAGTAACTCTGCTATGCGAATGAACTAGGATACTACCTGTAGCATGGAGGCAGGCAGTCTGCTTACTTAAAAGAAGAAATGTTATATATATTTCATAACAACCCTTTTGCTTCAAGTAAGCTAATTAAAAATAGCTCTCAATCCCCAGAGATTGTTTGCAGGGAAAAATATTCTTAAAAAGATCACAGTTGGCTTCTTAAGGAACCTCTGCTGCTGGGCCAGACTGCTGACTAAGTGAGAGGCCAGAAGGCTGTAGTGTTTCCTTCCACACGGAGTGGAGCCAGTCTCTCTCTGTGTGGGTGCAGAGACGAATGAGAAAGGGGCAGGTCTGGAATTTATCAGCTTCACCTTCCTTCTTTATCTTTTTGTGAGGACAAAAAGTTCTTAATCACTTTTTTGGTTAAATTAATTAATTAATTTGTTATAAAGATGTGGGGTTCAATTCAGGGCTAGGTATACAAACATTGATCATGTAGGTACCCTTGTTGATGAGGCATGCCTCTCCCTCCCTTAGCAGCTTCCCCCACTGCCAGTCTCACCCCTCTTCGCCTGACAGTTTTCCGCTACTGCCACTCGCCTTCCCACAGCAGTAATGTTCAAGGTCACCTTAGGAGTGAGAACATATGGAACTCAGTTCTTTGTTTCTGTGATAAATCACTTCTTAAACCAGATCCCAAAGAATTGTTTTCCTCAAGTTCATTACATGATCGGTATATAATTGTAATGAATAAAAAAACTATTATTTTAGAACCTCCTTCATTTCAATTTTACTTAAACTGATTTTTTTCTTCAGTTAGCTTGAAATGAGATTTTGGAACAGTGAATATTATTTGAATGCTATTAATTCTGGGTAAATGAAAGCTTTTAGCTCTATTTGGTTTACTGCATGTAATGTATATAAGTTTAATGTGTATGTGCTAAATATGTATATTTTTAATTTCATGTTTTAGGATTGTTAAAGTTTGATAAGACCAATTCTGTGGAATCTCTTCCAGAACTATTGACATCAGACTCTGAAGGAAGCTATGTAGGCGTGGGTAGTCCTAGAGATTTACAGTCTCCTGATTTTACAACAGGATTTCATTCAGATAAGACTGAGGTTTGTTTTTGAAAGCACTGCTTCCTTACTTTCAATTTTTAGGCGTATAGATAGTTTATTTTTAGTTTTTCATTATTTTTGCTCTAATTGTAAAACAGTCTCCTGGTTGGTATATGAGAAAGCATAAGTGATCACTGTGTAGTGTTAGTTTTCTCAAATTTGTGTAACATTTCTAGTTTTGGAGATTTTAATTGCAGTTTTGAGCTCGTTATGGTGTTGTTGCTAATCTTTCTGCAACTAAAATACGTTGACGTAAAATATGTTGATGTAAAGTATAGTAACACTGTAGACATATTGAAACATGTATTTATAGCTAAATTATTGAATGTATTTTTGAGATGTCAGTTACCATCATTTAAAGATTGTCAATGAAAATGATGTTGGAAATAAGCCTAATTTCAAATTTTGCAGTTTCTTTCCTCTAGGCTGTTAATTGGAGCAAAACAATTTGGAATGATTGATTTCTTCTCCTAGTCTAGCGCCGTTGACATTAAGCTGTAGGATTCCTAGCCTGGTCATCTCTGGGGAACATCTTTTTTAGGCATCCCTTAAAATTTTGTTCTATAGTTGTTAAGCTATAGGAAAGAAATATGTCTAACTTAATAGAGATAGAGGCATTTTTCTCTAGCCCCTGCACATCCATAAAACATATTGGAGCCCCTAGGAATTGGTGAGACCATGGATATTTATTCTTTTTACCCTTTCTTCTTAGAGCCTTCTAGGCCTCAAGGATGATTTTTTTTTTTTAATGTAGGGTAGAATTGGGAACGATTCACATTCATACTAAGATAGATCTCGAAGACAACTAAGATTTAAGGGAAAGTTGATGGCATATTGTGAATATCTTGCAATAGTAGAATAATGTGTCTTGGAAGTAGAAATACCGTTTTGATAACTTCCTTGACCTATTATAATAGCAATAGTTTTTAGGGTTCCTTTTGAGGTGTCAATATTATTTGACTCTACTTTTATTCAGAGTACTGTAATTCAGAGTGAGTTATATGAAATTTATTCCATACTTTCATTTTGTTTCATACTAAAGTTATGGATAGTAATTTTAAAATTACTGCTTTATGTCTCATTGGTATAATTTTTATTTTAATAACATTCTTGTTTACTATTTATGTAAATAGGATTTAATATGAAAACTTGTTTCTAAAAATTATTCTCAAAGCTCTCAGTAATTGGGTTAGAGTCACTGATGTGGTTTAAGCTACAAAACTAGAACACACATTGAAAATACTATATGATTTATTGTCATAAGATTTTTCTCCTCAGTATAATGTGACTAATATCTGTTAAATACCAACTATGTGTTTGTTACTGTACTAGGTGCCTGCTATTGTTAACAATAAAAATTTTTTTCCTTCCTTAGGGGAAAGTTAAACCATATGTTAATGGTGTACCTCCTACATATTCTAAAGAAGATTTAAAACCCTGGGAAAAGTCACCAGTACTTAAAATATCTGCTCCACAGCCTATTCCCAGTAACAGGATCAATACCACCAGCTCTTCCAGTTGGGGTGCTAGTTCTTTCAGGTTAGGACTTTCCTCTTATTCTGCGCCTAGTAGTCTGAGAAATAGCATTCGTTTTAGACAAGTTAAAATTTTTAATGAAGCACATTTTTAAAATATTAAGGTAAATTTCCAAATTGCAGAAACTTACTCTAAATGCTTACAAATTGCTAACCCGCTATAATAGGCTTTATACACACACACACACACACACACACACACACACACACACACCCCCAGCAAAATTTACTTGCCTTTGTATTATCATCAGTGATGAGTAGCAAATATTGCAACTTTTAGTGTTTTGAGGCAAAGTCTCACTGTCAGACAGACTGGAGTGCAGTGGCACAATCGTGGCTCACCGCAGCTTCAACGTCCTGGGCTCAGGTAGTCCTCATGTCTCAGCCACCTGAGTAGCTGCAGCTGTAGGCATGTGCCACTGCGTCTGGCTGATTTTTTATCTTTTTGTAGAGACAGGTTCTTGCTGCATTGCATCGTCGGGTCTCAAACTCCTGGGCTCAAACAGTCCTCCTGCCTCTGCCTCCTAAAGTGCTAGGATTACAGACGTGAGCCGCTGTGTCTGGCAACTATTGTGTGTATGTGTGTCTGTGTACACATACATGGACTTAATATCAGCACCTTTTTTCTTAGATAATATAGATTGGTTATAAATGCTACTCAGACCATTTTGTCATTCATAGACTATCTTTTGTAGTACATTAAAGGGTATTTAACAATCATGAAATGTATTGTTATTTGCAGTTAATCTTCAGAGAATATTCATTTAATGTTGTTATACTGTCCTTTTAATTGCCTATATATTTATACATTTTTTCTTTTATTTAGAGAAGTCAAAAGAAGGAGTAGATGTAATTAGAATGCAGTGTCCTTTCAAAGTAGTTTTTGAGCTTGTGCTTCATCTTTGTATGCGTACTGTTGTTGGTAACAGGCTACAATGGTTAATTGACTTATTGATATATTATTATCTGGACCATCTGTGTATTCTCTTGAAATATGTTGTATTTTGCACAGTTGGAGCAAAGATTATGGTGTTTCCATTTTTTTGCCAAAGTAAACAAATTCGAGTGTACTTCATTTGTGGGAACATCTAGAAGCATCTTTTAATTGCCATTGTTAAACATGTTTTAAGAATAGCTTGAGATAAAGGCAACAGTATAGGCTGCCTGTTTGTTTCATTACTATGCTCCTTGACAAAGTGCTTAACAATATGCAGTAAGCATTCTTAATTTTAACATATACACAATCCATTCATTCTGAAGTATTGCCTTGTGGGAATAATTATAATTTTTTTAATGAAAGACAATACAGGAAACCCTTTAATATGACTACAAATAAGACTTTTTAAATAGTTATATCATAGTTTTTTATTTAGATCAGAAATCACCTATTTCTAAAGATTGTAGGTTTTTTTCCTTATTATGGTACACCTCTGTCTGGTGGGTCTCCACTATTGTTGCACATCCCCAAGTTCTTCTATTAAATGTCTGTTTTTGTTAATATTAGATAGTGGTAAGAATTTTGTTTGTTAAAAATAGAGTAAGTTTTCAAACTTCATTCATCTTAAAGGATAATAGTTTAATTAGAACATTGGTGAGTTCTTCTACCTGATTTAGATAACTTAAGAATTTTTCTATTGCTTGGTTTTTTCCCTTTTTTTTTTTTCTTTTTTTTTTTTTTGAGTTGGAGTCTCACTCTGTCACCCAGACTGGAGTGCAGTGGCCGCTCCCAGCCACTGCAGCCTCGACCTGCTGGGCTCCGGCGATCCTTCCGCCTCAGCCTTCC
>CAUYQG010109422.1:0-12784 GCA_963574415.1 Tarsius wallacei | reverse complement strand
GTGGCTCAGCCTGTAATCCCGCGCTTTGGGAGGCTGAGGTGAGTGGATTGCCTGAGCCCGTGGGTTCGAGACCCGCCTGGGCAACTTGGCGAGACCTCATCTCTACAATAATTCAAAAAATTAGCTGGGTGTGGTAGCGCGCGCCTGTATTTCCAGCTACTTGGAAGGCTGAGGTGGAAGGATCGCCGGAGCCCAGCAGGTCGAGGCTGCAGTGGCCGGGAGCGGCCACTGCACTCCAGTCTGGGCGACAGAGTGAGACTCCAACTAAAAAAAAAAAAAAAAAATTAAGCCAATGGGAAGAATTTCCCTTTCCAGAGATAGGCATTTCCTAACTCTGCAACTGTATGACAAAGTAATTACAAACCAGCCGGTCAACCAAAAAAAGAAAAAAAGCAACACCACCACAACAAATAAAAACTAACCAATTCTTTCAAGACCACCTCATTAGAATTAACAGGTAACTATCACCAAGGCTCTAGAGATAAATGAAATAACCGCGAATCCTTACTTGAGAAAATTCTATTCTCTTAATGATGAAAGGGGAAATAAAATTGACTGTCTGATGAGTACAAATGCAATATAGGGTAAGGTTGCCAATTGCCATCAACAAAATGAGTCGAATAGAAGAAGGGAGTTCAGATTCTGATTCAAACCTTTTTCTGCGTTTTGGTCATCTGTTTTGAATCATATCGTTGCCAAGTTCTATCAAATACAGAAACCAGTGAGCAGGATAAATCGGATACCTGACAGCTTTCTAGTTAAGCAATTTTTACAACCACTTTCACTGAAACTGTTAGGATAGTTCTACTTGAACAGAGCTACAAAACTGAAGTTTTCTGTAAGAAAAAAATGATTACTTACTATTGTATCAATTTGGAGATTCCTGGGTTCAATATTTCCCCCATGGGTAATGGATTACATCAGGCATAGTGTTCATCTCAATCTTCTGCTTCTTTCAAATATGTGCTCCTGCAACTACAAGGATGCTGGCCACTGTCATCTATTTTTCAGGAGAGAAAGTTTAATCCTTTCCTTATTAAACACAGTCATAATAGCTCTGACTTACGCAACAACATAGATGAAACTTGAAGGCATTATCTAAGTGAAGTAAACAAGTCACGGGAGGACAAAGATTGTAGGAGTCCACTTAGGTGAGATGATTAGAACAGCCATATTCATAGATAAAGAAAATCGAATGATGGTTGCCAGGGTCTGAGGGGAGGGGAAGATGGGGAATTAGTATGTAATGGGTATAAAACTTCAGCTGGTAAAGATGCAAAAGGTCTGGAGATGAAGGTAATGATAATTGCACAACAATATGAATGTATGTAATGCCACAGAGCTGTACAATTAAAAATGGTAAAAATGGGTCAGGTGTGGTAGTTCATACCTGTAATCCCGGCACTTTGGAAGGCTGAGGCAAGAGGATTGCTTGAGCCTAGGAGTTCGAGACCAGCTTAGGCAACATAGCGAGGAGCCGTGCCTCTACAGAAAATAATAAAATTAGCCAGGTGTGATGCTGCACTCCTGTAGTTCCAGCTACTCAGGAGGCTGAGGCAGAAGGATCGCCTGAGCTGGAGGTCAAGGCTGCAGTGAACCGTGGTTGTGCCACTGTACTCCAGCCTGAGCGACAGAGTGAAACCCCAAGTCCAAAAAAAGGAGTAAATTTTATTTTATATACATACTTTACCATCTTAAAACAAATAAATCACAATAGCTTTTTTATCCCATTTTTCTTATTATAAAATCAATGTATTTGTCCATTGTGAAAAATACAATACTGATAATCAAAAAGAAATTAAAATTCGACAGAGTTAACCATTGCCAATTTTTACTATATAATTCACTAGCCATTTTGTTACATACAAATGTGTTTGTGTGTGTATGTGTGTGTGTGTGTGTGTGTGTGTGTGTGAATGTATTTAACAACATGGACTCTTTCTGAGACTATGACGCTCCATTGGCAAGACAATGTTCATGATTACTTTGACATTTCTTTTTATCTTTTTTTGAGTCAGAGACTCACTCTGTGCCCAGGCTGGAGTGTAGTAGCATGCTCACAGCCACTGCAGCCTCAACCTACTGGGCTCAGTCGATCCTTCCACCTCAGCCTTCCAAGCAGCTGGAATTATAGGCATGTGCCACCACACCCAGCTAACTTTTTGATTTATTGTAGAGGTGAGGTCTTGCCAAGTTGCCCAGGCTGGTCTCGAGTCCGTGGGCTCAGGTAATCCTCTCGCCTCGGCCTCCCAAAGTGCTGAGATTATAGGCATGAGCCACCGTGCCCCGCCTAGTTTGACATTTCTTATGCATTTCTTATTTTATACACGAGAAGAAGGTAACTATCCCTAGAAGGGAACTGCAGACTGTTTTTGGAAAGATCATTGTGTGCAGTGAGAAAGTTATACTTTTTTTTTCTACTTGACCCAAATGGACAATGGTGACCAAATAATCTGGTTTTGTCTGATAAGAGTAGTTAGTAACCAGTAGCTTGACCTAAAAATTTCAGAATGTTGACGTGGGAATTGGATAATAAGGTTTAAGTAGAAGCATACACACAAAACCAAAATAAAGGCCATATTCCAGATGGAGTTCTAAAGAAAACACTTTCAACCAGTACACGATAACACAAGTGGTAATGTGGATGGTTCCTTTACTTACTAAATATTTGTGTTTTTTTTCATTTGGAAAAATTTTTCAGAATACAGAAAAATAAGAGAATAGTGTGATAAACACCCACATACCCAGCACTCAGAATTAACAAAAATTATGTTGTCAAATGAGCTCCCGACTTTTGAGAATATTTAAGTAATCGGCCAGGCATGGTGGCACACGCCTGTAATCCCAACATTTTGGGAAGCCAAGATGGGAGAATTGCTTAAGGACAGGAGTTTGAGACCAGACTGGACAACATAGTGAGATCCCATCTCTTAAAAAAAAAAAGAAAAATTTAAGTAATAAAACACTATACTCAAACATTACAGAAAGAGTGCCTTGCCCTAGGCCTGTTGTCTTTCCTGTTTTCTAACCTCTTTCACTTTCATAATTTTGCTGTATGCCCTTTCAGTACATATTTTTGATAATTAACATATTCATATTACTCATAAAAATATGTTGTTTTGTGTGTTCTAAAATTTGCATTAATGGATGCATACTATTAAACGTCTTTTTTTTACAGCTTGCTTTTAAACTATAAACTATATTGTAAAGATGGATTCATGCTACTAGTTCATTCTTCTGAGCCACTGCTTCTCCACAGGGTGCAATTTTGCCTTCTGAAGGGACATTTGGCAATATCTGGGGATGTTTTCAGTTGTCACAGTGGGCGGTGTGGAGGGAGGTGCTACTGGCATCTAGTAGGTAGGGGGCAGGAAGGCCGCAAGACATCCTACAGTGAGGCTAGTCAATAGTCCCTTACCACAGAGAATTGTCTGGCCCTAGATGTCCATCGTGCTGAGGCTGAGAAAACCTGATCTAACCAGTGACTCAGTGTGGTCCTCACCAGGGGCATCAGCATCCTCTCAGAACTTGGTAGAAAGTCTATTCTTTCGCTCTGCTCGACCCAAAGAATCAGAAATGTAGGGGGCAGAGGACAGTAATCTATGGTTCAACAAACCCTCTAGGTGATTCTGATGCTCTCAAGTGAGAACCAGTGATATGAACTATTGAATTGCATGGAAACACCCCAGTTTATTTATCCTATTGACAATGTTCTCTGTGCTAGAATGCCCCTTTGTCTTCCTACTCTTCACCATAAAGCATACCCTTAACAGATTAAAATGGATATTTTAGGAATAAGAAACATCTATTGAATGTTTACTCATTGCTTGACATTATTCTAAATATTTATCATCTTTTAATTATGCATAACAGCCCCAGAAAGTAGGTTGAAGTATTATCCAATTTCACAAATGAGAAACGAAGTAGTTAAGTAATTTTTTCAAGGTCACACAACTAATAAGTGTCTAGCTGAGCTAGGATTGAACCCAGACTGTCTGGAACTGGAGCCTGTTTCCATAACACTGCACACACTTCCAGAAACACAGACCATACGGCGGAGGCTTGATGCTCAGAACCAAGTATCACGGATAATGCATCTGAATGTCTAACGAAAAACAATGTGAGGATGAGAGAAAAGGGTGTGGAAGATGGAGTCTCACCTGCATTTGGCATGCTTCTACCAGCACAGAATTCCCGTTTTGCCTAAAACACCTCGAAGCACCTGCTTCTGCCACATACACAGGCATTCACATTTATATCACATGAACCTCCATAAGAGATGTGAGGGAAGAATTTTGCTACTCAACACCGTATATCTTTTTAAAGATTAAACACAGAATTTGAAATCAAGTTGAGTTCTCATCTAAGCACATGAAAAACAGATGCTAAAACCTTAATGATATTTTTTAAATAGATAAAAACCCTTAATGGTAGTCTTTAAACATTTACTGTGGTTTTAATTTTTCTTGAGTGTCACATTATATTTGGATGTGGCATAAAAGATTTAATGACTTTCATACATAGATATTTTCTGACCACGTTCTAGAAATCGACAATGTTGTTAGGAAATCAAAGTATACATATATACATATGCAAAACGGTTAAAGAGTAACACAAGTCTAGATAACCTTTTTTTTTTGAGTTGGAGTCTCACTCTGTCGCCCAGGCTGGAGTGCAGTGGCACGTTCATGGCCACCCCAGCATCAACCTACTGGGCTCAGGCGATCCTTTTGCCTCAGCCTTCCAAGTAGCCGGAACTACAGATGTGAGCTACCATGCTCAGCGAATTTTTTTGATTTATTGTAGAGACAAGGTCTCAGCAAGTTGCCCAGGCTGGTCTTGAACCCCTGGGCTCAGGCAATCCTCTTGCCTCGGCCTCCCAAAGTGCTGGGATTACAGACTTGAGCCACTGCGCTCAGTCAGAGCTCTGCTTCTTAAGTGGAGAGCTATTGGTATTTGTGTGGGTACAATTTTTCATTATGGAGAACTTTCCTTCTCTCCACCACTATTTGTCGGGAGTGTTCCCAGTCATTGCAACAATTAAAAAAAAAAAATGCTCACACGCATTTTAATGTCCCTACTGCCTTGATACTCAGGACGTGGTTCTTGGACCAGCAGCACCAGTGTCAACTGGAAGCTTGCTAGAAATGCAAAATGTTGGCCTCACCCCAAACCTAGAGAATCAGAAACTGCATTTTAACAAGATCTCAGGTGATCTGAAAGCCTGTGAAAGTTTGAGAAGCAGGATGGGACTCCTTGCTGAAAACCATTTTCCTAGAGAAACTCTTCCATATGTACATCAGAAGGCCTGTACCATAGTGATCAGACTAGAGTCACCAAACGTTCTGCAGTGAAGTTCCACTAGTGATTGAAATCGCTAATGTAGAGCACTTCTGCAAGATGAAGCTGGCATTAAGTGGGAGGCAGAGTTCAATGGGAGACGAGCACAAGGGAACGAGAGTATTTGAACCCTTCAAAGCATCCTTGCCTATAGCCAGTTACCGAGATATGTAAGTCAATATGCCTGCATTTTTGTTTAAGCAGGTTTGTGTTGGGCTTCAGTGACATGCAACCAAAAGAGCCCTAAGACGACAGAATTGGGTCAAACTATAAATAGTCTTGGAGGCTAGGCTGAAAATGGAACAGATATTCCCAACTAGGGGTCTGTGAATAGATTACCCTAGTGCCAAGAGTTTGATCCTTTCAGCCTTTTGGACAACCATATGGAGGCTGAGATGGCCTGAGAGCCCAGCTGGTCCCCTCTATCCTCAAACAACTGTGCCCATTTATTTTAGTATGCTAGTTGTCATTGTCTATGTGTGTCTTGATGTACAAAAGTGGTCCCAAAAGAACTCTTGCATCACGACAATGCAGCAGCTCACACAGCACTGTCTATGACAGAGTTTTTAGCTAGTAAACGAACAACTGTATTGGAACACCCTCCTGATCTGGCCCCCAGTAACTTTCCTTTCCAGAAAAAGGAAATACTGAAAGGAAGACATTCTGACAACATCCAGGACATCAAGTATAATACAACAATAGCACTGATGGTCATTCTAGAAAAAGAGTTCCAAAATTGCTTTGACAGGTGGAGTAGGCACTGGCATCTGTGCATAGCTTCCAAAGGGAAGTACTTTGAAGGTGACTGTAGTGATATTCAGTAATGAGGTATGTAGCACTTTTTCTAGGATGAGTTTGCAAACTTAATCGTCAGTCCCTATGCAAACAAATGGTGCATAAGTGTTCCAATTTCTCCACATCCTTGCCAGCACTCATAACTTCCTGGTTTTTTTTTTTTTGTTTTTTTTTTAATAATGGCCATCCTACTGGGTCTGAGGTATCTTATTGTAGTTTTGATTTGCATTTCCCTAATGATTATTGATGTTGAGCATCTTTTCATGTACTTTCAACCATACATATATCTTCTCTGGAGAATGCCTAATCAAACCATTTGCCCATTTTGTAATCAGTTTTGTTGTTGTTGCTGCATTATAGGAGTTCTTTATACATTTTAGATAGTAATCCCTTATCAGATAATTTATAAATATTTTCATCTTTTAGATTTTTTTTTTACACTGTTGTGTTCTTTGGTGCACAAAAGTTTTAAATTTTGATGTAGTCCAATTCACCTGTTTTTACTTTTTTTTTTTGAGTTGGAGTCTTACTCTGTCGCCCAGACTGGAGTGCAGTGGCCGCTCCCGGTCACCGCAGCCTCAACCGGCTGGGCTCTGGCGATTCTTCTGCCTCAGCCTTCCAAGTAGCTGGAACTACAGGCGTGCACTACCACGCCCAGCTGATTTTTTATTTATTTTAGAGATGAGGTCTCGCCAAGTTGCTCAGGCAGGTCTCGAAACCGTGGGCTCAGGCAATCCACTCACCTCAGCCTCCCAAAGGGGCGGGATTACAGGCTGAGCCACCGAGCCCGGCTCTGTTTTTACTTTTGCTGGGTATGCTTTTGCTTTCATATTTAAGAAATCATGGCCAATTCCAATGTCATGAAGTTTTCCACTGTTTTCCTCTAAGAATTTTATTGTTTTAACTCTTGTGTTTAGGTCTCTGATCTATTTTGAATTGCTTTTCAAGTAACCACTGAGGTTTTTGAGTAAATGAAATGACATGAAATTATCATGAGCTAAGGATCTATTTATCAACAATAATCAATAGATGCCTCATTCACATCCTCAGATTCTATATGTTAATCACACCAAATATAATCCTCTCTGTGAAAGGGCTTTGATTAACTTAAGCATTGGTTTTCAACTGTGGCTGCCCTGAAATTTCCTGAGGAAGCTTTAAAAAATATTGATATCTAGTTTCCATCCCCAGAGATTTTTAGCTAATTGTTCTGGGGTACAGCCTGGGCATTGGTGCTTTTAAAAGCTCCCTGGGCGATTCTAATATGCAACCAAGGATGAGAATCATCGTGCTAGAGAGACTTTCACCATTACAAAATTAAGCAACAGTTTACTGTGTAATGATCACAGATGTTGCTGTTTATTTGCTTTACTTATTGTTATATAAGACAGCTTGTAGATTTAAGAGGGGAAAATAGCATGCATTCCAGTATGTTTCTAATTCAATGTATTGCCTTCCCCAATATTTATCAATATTAGAGGGAATCTGACTTCAAGAATTTATGTATTTCTGAAGAGCTCTGAATTATAAACTTGCTTGTGCTATTATTTTTATAATGGCACCATATGTCCCTTTGATATATAATGGCAAGTGTTTTATCTTAATGGCATCATCTTCTGGCTCTATGAAACATTCAAAAGCAAAAAGTATTGGCAAATGAAATATGCTAAAGAACTGTAAACAAACTTAGAATTTTAAAAAAAAGTAGCTCTTTATATTTTAGAACTGAATACCCAGGCTACAGATAAGGCCCCTTATTTCTTGCTTAAGCTACTTAGCTTTGGAAATATTACTGTTCATCAATTATAATTTCACAAATTCTGGGCAGAAGAACAATTAGAGGTTAAAATTTAATGTCAAAGACTATGAACACAGATACCTGGAGAGGGGGGTAAGAAAATTATAGGATTAAGGCTGGGTATGGTGGCTCATGCCTATAATTCCAGAACTTTGGGAGGCCGAGTTGAGAGGATTGCCTGAGCCCACAGGTTTGAGACCAGCCTGGGTAACTTGATGAGACCTCATCTCCACAATAAATCATAAAATTAGCTGGGCATGGTGGCTCATGCCTGTAGTTCCAGTTACTTGGAAGGCTGAAGCAGAAGGATCACCTGAGCCCAGTAGATCGAGGCTGCGGTGGCCGTGAGCATGCCACTGCATTCTGGCCTGGGCGACAGAGTGAGATTCTGACTCAAAAAAAAAAAAAAAAGAAAGAAAGAAAAAGAAAAATTATAGGATTAAGGGAGGAATAAGAAAAGCTGCTTAAAAACATGGAACCAACTGTGCTGTCCATTGAAAATAGACTGGACAAAAAAAATGGTACATATACACGATGGAATATTACACAGCTATAATGAAGGACAAAATTATGGACTTTGCAGCAACTTGGATGGATGTAGAGTCCATCATACTCAGTGATCTATCACAGGAACAAAGAACTGAGTACCACATGTTCTCACTCATCAGTGGGCCCTGAATATTTATCATAATGTTATAAAAAAAGGGATTGGCAGTAGCAGGTCACTGCCAGGGGACGGGAAGGGGCACATAACATCAGTAAGGGTACCTGATCCCAAACCAGGCAAAGTGAGGACCAATGGGAGGCCCAAACTTCACCTGTACAATGACCACTTATGTATCTAACCCTGAATCGTACCCCACATCTTTAAAATAAAAAAAAAGGAAAGAAGAACTGTTTGGTTTTTTTATGTCATAGATTTAAGCCCTGATGACTGAGATTTAGTTCAGGAATTATTTGGATAACAGGACTTCATACATATCATACATGTTTCTTTGTGATCTTATAGTTTTCTCTTTACAGAGTCATGGATAAGGTACAGTGACCAAATGCTGTGGCTACTTAGAATGAGAGGAATGTAAGTTGGGTATGATGAAGAGGTTCCCTTGGAATATTTTCCTCCAGATTTTACGCTAGTGGTTCTCAAACTTTTCTATGAGTCAGAATCACCTGGCAGATGTACCAAACAAAGAAAAGCTGGGCCTTAACCCTCACGTCCCTAATTGGTGGGTCTAGCGCAGGTCCCAAGACTTTTGTTTCTAACAGGTTCACAGGTGATGCTGATGCTTTTGTGGGCTGAGAGGAGGATGCATGCTTTGTGGACTGCAGTTTCATACTATCTTCTCAACGCTGAGCCCCACTGATCACAGATGTATTATATTATTTCTTACTCTTGATTTCTCAGCACATCTTTCAAACTGAAATTTTATTTGATAGAACTACTGACTTTTTTATGCTTTCCTTTGAACATGGTTTAAGTCTTATATCTGCTTTTATTTTTCAACAGAATAAAATGTCCTACTGAATGATTCCCAGCACTCACATATTTTGATGTGTAAATGTGTTCTAACACGAGTTCTCATTATCTTTCATATGGATATGTTTGATTTATAAACAACATTTCTTTTTTTTAGCTACAACTATGAATTTTATGGTCCTGTCACTTTTCCAAATTTTAGATGATCAGAGTTGTGAGTTATGGTGGGAGTGGCTGTTAAGAGGGCTGATGGCATAGAGGGAAGCTACTTTTCTTAGGTTAACCTGTGGATTTCCATTATTAATGCAATTTTGTCCTATGAGTAATCAAGAATTCACCGTGATTATAATTTTCCATTGCATTTTTCTCTTTCAAAAGCTCCCCATAGTAGCTTAATGATCATCTCTCACTGCCTACTCAGAAACCTCTTGAAACTCGCTGTATGTTTCCCAAGTATCTAAGAGTTTAATGTATCATGCTGTAGCCTACGACTGAGGGTAAAGCATCCATTATAAAATGTGTGTAAGGCTGGGCTCGGTGGCTCAACCTGTAATCCCAGCACTTTGGGAGGCCGAGGCGAGTGGATTGCCTGAGCCTGAGGGTTCGAGACTAGCCTGGGCAACCCTGAGACCTCATCTCTACAATAAATCAAAAAATCAGCTGGGCGTGGTAGCACACGCCTGTAGTTCCTGCTACTTGGAAGATTGAGGTGGAAGGATCGCAGGAGCCCAGCAGGTTGATGCTGGGGTGGCTGTGAGCGTACCACTGCACTCCAGCCTGGGTGACGGAGTGAGACTCCGACTCAAAAAAAAAAATTCTGTAAAACTTTAATTCATATTATTCCTTGTGTATAGTGATTAGGGTAGACAGTTTATTTTTCTTACTGGATTACAATGGTAAAAATGGTGTTGTGTTCATTTTTATGACTCTTTCAAGGCCTGATGCAATGTTTGGAATTTGGTGAATTCTTGAAATGTATGTAAAATACAGAGGGTACCAAAAAAAAAATGCATGCACTTTTTTTTTTTTTTATGAGTTGGAGTCTCACTCCATAGCCCAGACTGGAGTGCAGTGGCCGCTCCCGGCCACCGCAGCCTCGACCAGCTGGGCTCCGGCGATCCTTCCGCCTCAGCCTTCCGAGTAGCTGGAACTACAGGCGCGGGCTACCACGCCCGGCTGATTTTTTGATTTATTGTAGAGATGAGGTCTCGCCAGGTTGCCCAGGCAGGTCTCGAACCCGCGGGCTCAGGCAATCCCCTCACCTCAGCCTCCCAAGGCGCGGGATTACAGGCTGAGCCACCGAGCCCAGCTATGTTTTTCCTGTTTTGTGGGAAGATTTTTTTGTGGGGGAGTTGGAGTCTCACTCTGTCGCCCAGGCAGGTCTCGAACCCGCAGGCTCAGGCAATCCACTCACCTCAGCCTCCCAAGGTGCGGGATTACAGGCTGAGCCACTGAGCCCGGCTGCATGCACATTTTAAGTAAGAAAAAAAAAAACTATTAAAATTGTAATACTCAATAGATACTGATAACAAAAGATGAATACAAGTCATGTTTGAACTTCTGCAACTACCAGAGGTGCTCAAAGTGCTTACCATCAGCATCCAGACACTTCTGGTTACAGCAAACATCTCTTAACATTGCTACAAATGTGTATACATTTTTTGGCACCCTGGCATTGAAAGGAAGAAAGGAAGGAAAGAAGAAGGAAGAAAGAAAATAGGTAAAGATGTATATATTCACACATCATACATCCATGTACACATATGGCATATGCCTTATTCTTAAGGCACATATTTATACTTACATAAATATAGTTGCATGAATGTTTTATGCATTAACCAGAGACTTCTAGTTCCAGATAAGATGGTGAACTAAGCATGGTTGCTGGCTTCTTCTCAGGCACACTTCTTTTTTTTTTTTTTTGAGTTGGAGTCTCACTCTGTCACCTAGGCTGAAGTGCAGTGGCATGCTCACAGCCACTCCAGCGTCTACCCACTGGGCTCTGGTGATCCTTCTGCTTCAGCCTTCCAAGTAGCAGAACTACAGGTGCGCGCTACCACACCCGGCTAATTTTTGATTTATTGTAGAGATGAGGTCTCGCCAAGTTGCCCGGGCTGGTATCGAACCCATGGGCTCAGGCAATCCATTTGCCTCGGCCTCCCAAAATGCTGGGATTACAGGCTGAGCCTCCGAGCCCGGCCACAAACAGTTCTTAAGATGTCAGACAGGAACTGTCCATCACGATCCAGAATCAACTGTTAAATGAACTCAGCTAAGATGCAGGATACAAACTTAACATACACAAGTTAGTATCATTTTATATACCAACAGTAAACAGTCTGAAAAAGAATCAAGAAAGCAACCCCACTTTAATAACTGCAAAAAATAATAAAATACCTAGGAATCAATTTAACCAAAGAAGTGAAAGATTTCTACAAGGAAAACTTTATTTTTATTTATTTATTTATGTAAAGATGTGGGGTACAATTCAGGGTTAGGTATACAAATGTTGATTATGCAGGTACCCTTGTTGATGAGGTGTGCCCCTCCCTCCCCTAGCAGTTTCCCTCAACTGCCAATCTCCCCACCCGGCAGTTTCCCACTACTGCCAATCCCTTTCTTATAGTGTTATGATAATTGTTCAAGGTCTGCTGATGAGTGAGAACATATGGTACTCTGTTCTTTGTTTCTGTGATAAATCACTGAGTATGATAGACTCTAAATCCATCCCAGTTGCTGCGAAAGTTCGTATGTTTGCCTTTCTTTATGGCTGCATAATATTCCATTGTGTATATGTACCACATTTTTTTAATCCAGTCTGGCTACGATGGGCAGCATGGTTGGTTCCATGTTTTTGCTATTGTGAATAGAGCTGCAAAAAACATACGTGTACAGGTATCTTTTTTGTAGAATGATTTCAGTTCCTCCAGGTATATTCCCAATAGGGGAATTGCTGAGTCATATGGAAGGTCAATTTCTAGTTCTTTCAGAAATTGCCATACTGTCTTCCAAAGAGGTTGCATTAGTTTGCATTCCCACCAGCAGTATAAAAGTGTTCCTTTTTCTCCACATCTTCGCCAGCATCTGTTGTTGTTCGTTTTATTAATGATGGCCATTCTTACTGGGGTTAGGTAATGTGGTTTTGATTTGCATTTCTCTGATGATGAGTGAGGCTGAGCACTTCTTCATGTGTCTGTTGGCTCCCCATATATCTTCTTTTGAGAACTGTCTATTCATGTTTTGCCCACTTTTTAATGCGGCTGTTTGTTTTTTCCCTTTCGGCACATTTGAGTTCCTTGTAGATCCTAGGTGTTAGGCCTTTGTCAGATATACAGTTAACAAATAATTTTTCCCATTCTGTGGGCTGTCTCCCT
>CAUYQG010109416.1:0-14093 GCA_963574415.1 Tarsius wallacei | reverse complement strand
TTGTATTATTATTATTTATTCTTCTATACTTTTCTCTTTAAGAATAATCTATGCCTATGTTTGATGTTGTCGTTAAGTAAACGTTTGTGTTGTTAGAATTATCAATTGAATTTGTTCTCATGCTTTATTCCAATTTTTTGTTTTTGGTGTATCGTTATATATTTACATGCCGAATTGGATTACATACACATCGAAAAATAATAATAATCTAGAATCTAAGGAGAGAATCGATTAAAATTAGCAATTCTATTGAACGTCATTCTCTCTCTTTCTTTCTTGTTTTCTTTTCTTTCTTTCTCGTCAATCATTAATCGATCGATCATTTGATCTCTCATATATATTTACAACAACAATAGAATAAAATCAAGTATAGGAAACGAATAGAATTCTGACAATAGTAATACAAATCACAGAATAACAAGTACAAATTTGTGACATTATCACTTGGTGATTGTATCTAAACCTGAAACTAAAATAAATGAGAAAATAGTAATATAGCAAAGTTTTAGGTAATTTTCCCTAAATATTTATATATTTAAAGGTGAAATACCTTTTTTGTCCTTGTCTATGTAGGAAAAATGTGTTATATAATTCAAATTGGAAAATAAAATTTGGTTTTTATTTGCAAAATAAACTTTGATAAGACTATATTTAATGGGAAAGGCAAATTTGTAGGCAAATTCCACAACGATTGGCAATATAATACATTATCCGATTTAAATGTAAATGATCCAATTTGTATTGAGATGTGAGGAAGACTCACCAGCCTTTACTAATGTACAATAATATAATATAAAAATAAAAATAATAATTTTTCCCAATTTTTTACACATGAACAGCATAAATTGATTGAATTTATGTTCAATCAATTCTTATTATAAATATAATAGGGTAAAGACATGAAATAAATCGTTGCCTTGCCTCGCTTCGCTTCGCTGTTCCCTTCGTATATGTTTTCCCTTATTTTGCCAATATTTGCAAAAATCTATTTTTCCAATAATAATAAAAATATTGCATTTCTAGTTCCAGAAAACCGTAATTTCCTTTCAATTTTTCTTCTTATTTATTATTAAATTTTAAAATGTAAATATGTTTGAACCATTTTTCACACATGATGAAAAGTTTGACTCATTTAAGTCGATAAATGGATATGTAGTTTAATTGGAAATTTTGCAATCTAATTTTTAAATTGATATTATCATTAGGGCAAATTTAATCGATTTGATGGCAAAGCCGCAAATAGATGTATTTAGACGACTTTGAAACGTAAAATTTTCAACGTTTTAAGTTCATTTGATTGAACATTTAAGGAAAAAGTGTTTAATAAAGAGCAAACCTGATATCAACATTTTAGCTATCAAAAATTTAATTGGTGTAATGGTCAATATAAAATGGTGTTCGTTAAGCTTATCAAAGTTAAATTGACATTTGTACAAATGTATAGCTCATTTATATTTTTTTCTTCAGTGTCTCCCTCTTTCTCACTCATCCATTGTACGTTTAGATACGTTTCTTTATCAACAATTTTTATTTTATTTTTTGGTATATAAAAAGGCTCAATCAAATCCCTTAAGTCAAGTCACGATTCATTGCAATACTACTAATACAATTTCTTCTCACAATGTAAATCAACAACATACAATTCGCTTTTTTCAACGTTTTTTTCCTTTTTTTCTGTGTTTGCTTTTTACATTCTCTACATCAATTTCCCGTTGTCGTCTATGCTATGGAACATTTTCATTTTGGTTCATCTTCATCTGTAATCAAACATTAATATATAAATGTAACAGAAAATGGTACGCCTTATCATTATCAATGAAGTTTTGGAAACGGGATGGAACCATGAATTGAAAGTCTCAATTGTTTGGCCATTTTTGTTTGAATGCAATCATCAATTGGTCGCCTCCGTTTATAATGTAAGTGCGGCTTAATCAAATTTATTTTTATCTATCTATATAAATACATTAGATCTTGGCCTTCTTCTAACTGGCTATGTTTTGAAACTTTAGTTGAGTGAACATTTAGTTTCAAAATGACACAAGCAGCAGCAACGGCGGCGGCAGCAATGATCATTAGGATCGAATTGAGTCAATGTTCACAAACAACAACAACAACAATAATACAATTAGCTTTCATTGTTTTCGATCTAATGTCTTACAGACAATTCAACACGCCTACCAAGCATCTTGCATTAAGATAACATTTCCTTCATTGACTCAACCATTATTTCGCAATAATTCTACTTTCAAATCAATAATTAATTGAATTATTCCATTAATACTGAACATTTCACAAATTGTTTCTAATTTTAGATTTATAGAATTTAAATTTAAATTACCTATATTAATTATTTACAAAAATAATGCAAATTACATTTCCTTATTGTTCTACAAAAAAAATCGATAAATTCAAAAATTGTTTTTGGGAAATTCTTTTTCCCACCCTCTCCTATTATGTTTAAGTTTATTCTTGTATTCTAATGTTTATGTGTCAATAATATAAGACAAAATATGAACAAATCACCTTTAGGGAGATTGAATGTACAACACAAAACCATTCTTTTTTGGTTGGCATCGTATAGAAATTGTTGTATGTTGCATTATAATAATAATAGTGCTATTGTATATTAGATGAAACGTAAAAAAAAACAAAAAAAAAAATAAATTTATAACTTGCAATGTGTTGTGAATGATAAATCATTTTTTTACATTATTCTGTGTTAAGTCTATTTTCTGTCGATGCTCTCTTTTATTTTTATTTTGATGTTGTGTGTGTGTGTGTGTGTGTGTGTGTTGGCAAACAAATTCTCAACTAGTGAAGTGATATTTGGAAGCTATTGCTTACGGTTAGATTGTAATTTATTTACTCTCTTCACTTTTCTCTAATGCCTTATTTTTTCAATTTATTTACTTTTGCTTGCGCATTTTTTTTTACTTTTTGTTCATTTTGGTTTATATATTATATTAATACATAAAGCCTTCAATCTCTAATGGTAGTAGCTCAATTGAAAATTTAGTCTTTTTAGTCAACTCCTGAATGTTCGCTTTCCTGTCTTGTATTTTCGATTTTCTGCTTGCACTCACTTTCACACAAATTCATTCCAGTTGGTGGATTAGTTACTCAATACTTTCCTCCATCAACTTGATTTTTTACTATCTTTCTTTCTTATTTCTTTACATTCTTTGGACGTCTGGTCTCGCCCTCAATACGTCTAACGATTGAATAGATTGTTCTGATGAAAGAAGAAGAAGAAAAAAAGTCTATTACCACAACGAGGGTAAAGTCAAAAAGTTGATTGTAATTATCGATTGAAAATAGCACTTTAGAGCTTCATTTAAAGTTTTTATTTTTTTTATTTTTATTTTCTTTTGAAAAAATAAATTTGCTACAAATAGGTTAAATGTTTTTGTATTTTGTTACAATTTATATATGGATAAAATGGCCCATTCACTTTGCATATTCAAATTTGATTCATTTTGTTTTGGTGTTGTTCCTTCGTTCTTTCATAACCATCGTCTAATGTTTTGCATTTAATAATAATAATAAAAATGTTTTAACTTAAATAAAGTTTGAATTTTAAATATTTTAACTCTCTCTCTATCTCTCTCTATATATGTATATATAGATATAAATTTAACTGAACATATAATTCTTTAAGTTTATATTGGTTCATGGTATCGTTAAATTTATTATGTTCACATTTAGAAATGAAAAAGACAGTTTGCCCAAATGAAAGTGAGTTAAAGTGTGCGTGTGTGAGTGTGTGTGTGTGAGTGTGAGTGTGTGAGTGTGTGTGTTAGTACAAAATGATGATCATCTATCATAATTAATTCACTCTCAAGCAAATAGTACATTTACGCACACAAAACTGAGACCTAAAGTCATTACTATTACATTCAATCTAGACAAGAAGATAATCGGTTTTCTTGCTAACCGTACACACACACACACACTCACATTTAAACATTCCACTGCTTTGTACAAGAATAATAATAAAAATAAAATGAATGAAGACTAACAATTGTTCATGTTAAGCCTATCTTATTTTACCCTCCCTCCCACCTCCCTCCCCAAAAAAAAATAATAGTGTTCATCTCAAATTATTGTGTAACAAAAGATTTTAAATTATTTAATAGAAGTTATTAAATTTTTTTTTGTTAAAATTAGAAAATAATTGGAAATGTATTGAATCGAATCAAATTGAGAGTTTATGGGATAAATGTTAACAGATTTTTTTTCTCAATTAATTTTTCTGTTTTATTTTTTTTTTGTGGCAAACTAATAAATATATTTTGAACAATAGAATTATTATTAATTAATATGTGTAAACATACATATATTGTGTTAATCAAATAAATGGTTTAATTGACAATAAAAATTTGCTTCTATACATAGAAATAAAGTTGTAATCAACTATGGCTTCTTCTATAATCATTTTGTTTTTGTTTTTTTGGGTGGATTTTCCACCAGAAATATTTTCTTCTTGATCTGGTTCATTTAATTAGCTTATATCTATGAATATTTTATCATTCTGTACTCCATACACTTCCAAACAAATGAAAAAAAAGATATTGAAACAATACACTTTGAGCAGATATATATATATTATTTTTTGTTTTATTTGTACCATCTGTTGACTAGAAGAATACATACAGGATACTAGGATACAAATGGCTAGAATGTCAATCAAATATATTATAAACACTAATAAAGACTTATATGAGCCTACAACATATTGAGTTACAATTCTATTCGTATTTATTATTAACACAATATATATATTGAAAATACTTGTCAAACGAAAGTAAATTAATCTATCGATTCAATGATGTTGTCCTAGTCGTCGTCGTTTGTGTATTTGTTCCACTTGAGTGACTGAGTGTCCCTAATATTGTACACCTGTTTTTGTTTTGTTTTGTTTTGTTATTATTGTGTTGTGTTGTGTTGTTCATTCAAATGATGATGATGATGATGATGATAATGATGAGAGACACATTGAAACACGGACATGCACTCAACCGGAATTTATTTCATTTCAATCAATGAGTGAGAGATGATCCTCACCATATGGGCTCAAATGTCTACAATCTACATTTTGGTCAACCATTATTTTGCTCTCTCTATTTATCTATTTCTCTATTTCTCGATTACTTTTCCACTTACTTGAACATTGATTGAGGCCGAACATTCCCTTTAGTTAAGGTTCAATGAGGAAAACACAAATAATAATAATGAAAATAGTTGAATACGTAAATTAATGATTTATATAATGTGTTTTAATAATTGAAACTTTTCTCTAATAACCAAATAATGATTCTACACAAGAAAAAAAAATTAATTAATTTTATCTATTGTTTTCTAAATTTTAAAAATTAGAAAATAATTTTCATGTTCTGTTTTGCAACTAATTAAAATAAGCAAGAATTACAATAGGATGACGTTGTGATGAGATAATGAAACAAAACAAAATGTTTGATAAAGAATAGTTTTTTTTTCAATTTCAAAGATGGGAAACATTTGGCAACAACACACATAAAACACAAGAATTCAATATTTATCAAATTCTGTTTCTCTGCTATCGACAGTTTTGTTTCTTGTTAATGGATTTTTTAAATTTCTTGTCTGGTTTTTTTAAAATTCTCAATTCAATACAATTCTGAATTTATCTTCCATTCTATCTCACTTTTTTTTGTTGCTTTCAAACCGGAAACAAATTGTAAACAGAATTTTTCCATTAACGTTCACAAAGAATGAATGTTGGTCAAAGAAAGACAAATAGAGGAACAATATATATTCATTTCAATTAAATATATAACTAAACAAAAAAAAGAAATTCACATATATAAAAAATATTGAACAAAATTCTTTGTGACGAAAATAATTGATTTAGTAGACTTTATCTATGAATGATCCTTTCCTGTTTCTAATTTGTAACAGATTTTATATTATGCAGTTCTTCCTCAATGTAAAAATATAAATTGATACATTTTTGATACAAATTTCTAAACTGACACATTGAATCTATTTTATGGATATTTTTTTTTACATTGTAACAATAATAGAATTTTTTTTCCTATTTCCAATAAAAAATTATTTTACTTTATTAGAAAAATTGGTGACAATCACGTACATTTATTGTTACATATCTATTTATCTCTATATATATTAATTCATAAATGCTAAATGTGTTTGTGTAATAATCAAATCAAAATGTACAGAATCTATTAATGAATTTTTCCTAAAGTCTACGTCCCCATTACGTGCCATATAATGGGAAATGTGTTGGCCACTAATTGGCCACCACACCATGTCTGGCCAATGTTTTCACAATGTGGTCTAATTGATTTACGCCATGTCAATGCTTCAAATGTTCTGATGGCCTCAATCATCATCATCATCATGGTGAACCAGACATCCAATTGTGTATATATATATTTGGGATAGATAAAATAATTGACGCATAATGAGTACAAATTAACGTTTACATTATAATATTATGAATTTTTTTTTATTCTGTGATTGGTGAAATTACCTGAATAAATACAATTAAAATTATTTGCAATAGAAATTCAATGTAGAAGAATGGAAATAATTTATTGAGTAAAGCACCTTCACACAAAAAATTGATTGAGTCAATGTAATTTTATTCACAGATTTATATTATTGGTTTTTTTCACTAAATTCATATTTATGAAATTGAATCTCAAATTGAAATTGAGATTATGAGAAAATATATTTTTTCTTGTACACATTCAAGTCTAAAAATTGATTCCCAAAATATGTTTGATCTTGACTTTCATTCGTTTACTTCAATGAACCATTTCAATTACCAAGGGGGAATGGAAAAAAAGGCGAACAAAAATGTCTAGAATTGAAAAGAAAGACGAAGTGAAATAAATTGACTTTCTTGTATTCTCGAATTTATTCTTGTTTGTTGTTGTATATATTGGTTTGTGTATTTTCAATTGTCAGAATCCATTTGTTATAATAACAGAAAATAAATAAATACGATCCAATCCAATTGAAATTGTAATTGAATTTCAACTATAATTAATGTTTCTAAATATTTTATACCAAAATATTTTGTTACAATTTGAATCATTTGTGACAAAGTTATTATTTTCCATTAACATTTAAATTCCTTATTTCTTGGTACACGAATCACATTTTAATTATAATTATTTTCTTTTGTTTTTTATCTTTTTGGTCTCTCTCTCTCTCTCTCTCTCTCTCTCTCTCTCTCTCTCTCTCTCTCTCTCTCTCTCTCTCTCCATTCATTACCATTCATCTCATCTACTAATTAAAGACCATTTGTAATAGTTGAATTTGGCCAAATGTCAAATGGTTGTAATACAAATTGGATTCATACGTTTTACATTATTCTTTGTTGTTATTCTTGTTGTTGTTGTTTGTTCGACATTTGAAAGTCCCAATTGACATTTTTTTGTATCCGTTTGCCGTTCTTATATATTTCCATTATAAATTCTTTACTTTCTTTATTGAATTTTTTTTCTTGTTTGTTTTTTCTTGTTTGTTGTAACACTATTTTTAGATATTGTATACTTGGGGCGTGTACATCTACATTTGGGATATTGTGTCCGTCAATTGGAGCCAAGACGAGCATTTCCACAATCTTTTATTTTTTGATGTCGCATTCTTTTGCATTGAAATTGTTATCCTTGTTTCCATTTACAACCATTTCCACGTCTAGATCGTTTGCTTAAAATTTGGCTATTTTGTTGTCGTTCGTTGTTGAGATTACACAAACAAATGAAAGTTTCAACACTATCCTGATTTAGGTTTTAGTTCTATCTGTTCACATACTAAATAAAGAAAACAGCTTCAAATAATTTGTCCTAAAGAACATTAAAAAAAAATTTTGATTGACTCGTTTCGTTTTTTCCATCTATTTTTTGTTGTGTTGTGTGTATGTGTCGTTTCAATACATTTGTGGAACAAATCGTTGAAGCAAAACGATTCGTTCTAGTCAAACATTAAATTAAATTGAGCACAAATTGAATTTATCTTTACTCTTTTTTTTATCTTAGTTTATAGTTTGAACATTGTGCTTAAAATAGTTTTGTCCTACCTTAATCGTTTTACTTTGTGGTAAAATAATCTTTTAACATTATTTTGGTTTGCATAATTTAAAATTAAATTTTTATCAATTAAATATTATTTTTAAATTAGTTGATAAATAAAAAAAACATTAAAATAAATTTTAAATGTGTGTTTCAATTAATTTATTTTTATTTTTTGAGTTGTTCATTGATTGTCGAAAGCCTCTGGCAAATGGCACCTTGAATGTTTGCTAACATTTTTTCCATTTCCATTCTCATTCGATATTATTTTTTTTAAATAAAATAATGAAATTCTACATTGAATTGAATAGAAAAGTTTTATCTTTTCAATTGACTTTTTTTTTCAAATAATAACTATTTTCATTTTATCAAACAATAATAATAAAATTGAATATGAAAACAGGTTTCCATGATTTTGACCAAAGGCCTTATTTTAAATTATTATTTTTTAACGAAAAAAGCAGGAAATGGTTTTGTTGTGATAATTTTGTTGATGTAAAAAGTTTTTTTATTATTATTTGAAATTCTGTGTTCGTGTGGCGTATTTCAAAAACTTTTAATTATTGAAATAAAATTTTAAAGTTTACTGAATATAAAAAAAAAGTTGGTTAGAATCTTTTGTGTTGATTTAAAATGTAGAATCTTTTTTTTATAGAAAAAAACTAAACGGAAACAAACCAATGATAAGAATATATAATAAAATGTTACATTTGAAATAAAAAAAAACTAAATCAATGATGCAAATTATAAGAAAAACAAGAAGAAGTAAAAGAAGAAGAAGTAGACTAAGTAGATGAAAGGGGAATTAATGAGGATATGAGAATCTTGATGATGATGATGATGATGATGATGATGATGATGATCACTGCCTTGTAATCATCATCAATACAGTTTCATTAAAATCACTAAGAATCTAAGATTCTTTTGCCTTATTTCTTTTTTCTTTCTATTTTCTTTCTTTCGTTCATGGTATTTTAGTTATTTTGGTTCAATCTAACCAATAATGATCAATTGGGTGTGCAACTATGTGAATGTTTTATGTGGCTTCCTATTCAACAAAGAAGATTTTGTTGTTTGGTTCATTCATCTCTAATGCATCTCTTATTCAATTTCCGTCAAGAATGACGATCGGGAACGTAGAGGAAGATAAAGGAAGAAGGCTTAACTCAATTAAATCGTATATAGAATAGAATTGAATAATAAGAGTTAAAAATTATTTAGTATAAAATGTGTCTTTTTATGAGTAGATTTTTATTTCTTTTTCCCTTTTTCTATTCTTAGATCATCAGGAATAAAATACATTTTAGATCTTATCGATTGATCGATCGATCGATCGAACTTTAACATTTATAATTTGTAATCTTATTTAATTAATAATGTTATTACAAATTAATAAATGCATTAATGATTCAATAATAGTTCGTCCATTTTCTCTTAATGTTTTCTCTTTTTATTATTGGTTAAGTCTTCCAAAATCTTATTTGTGACGTCTTTCCTAATTTTTTTTGCCTTAGACAAATAAGGCCGTCAATTATATATGAAATTTATTTAATGTCAAAATGGTCATCAAAATTAATTTAAATTTATCTCCATAAATTCAACAACTTTTAAAAAGAGAATGTGAGAGGAAAACCAAAGAAAAAACTTTTTTTTTCAGTTGATAAGTGGAACGGAACCATTCAGTTTCCGACAAAATTTTAAGCTTTTTCCTTTACACGTTTATACGCAAATAAATTGTAAAGAGTTGGAAGAAGAAGAAGAAGAAGAAGAAGAAGAAGAAAAAAATAAAATGAAGAATATAAATTCAAATGACGATTTTTTTTGTAAATTTTGTATTTCAACCATGCACCAACAAATGAGTCCACGCACAAGTTTGACAAGTTTGTAAAGTTTGCTAATTTCATTTTGTTTTTTTGGCGAAAACATATTTCCTGATTTGACACAACGTTTAGAGTGGTTATACAAAAAAAAATTATGGGAAAGTTGTGTGTTTTATATCGGAATAAAAGGAGAATGAGATGAATGTACTTCTTCGATTTCCGGTTTTTCTTTATTTTTTTCTACCATTCTTCACTCATTATCTTATTTGAGATTTGTTTCAATATAATCAATATAAAAAATGAAACTTTTAATTTTTTTGTAGAATGAAACAATCTCTTTTGATTATTTGATACAAAAATAATCAAATTATGTTCCAGATTGTGTATGAAATTGACATTCTCTTATTTTGCTGTCAAATGCCATCTCAATTAAGATCACATATCACCAAAATATGTTCATTTATTTTTTTTTTCAATAGAACTCAATATTAGGAATATGTTTCCTATTATATTTTTCTATTTTTTACGTTTTCATAGCTATTTGACTTGAAACAGAATTTTTATCTTTTTTTTTGTTAGTTGCTTTAGTACATTTAAAACTAATTGATTAATGATTTTTACATGTATCAATTATTTTTATTTTTTGGTTGTTGAATATATATTAGGTCATTCAATGAGTAATGAGAAATTGAAAACCCTTGTCTATAAAATGGGTAATTTCATTCAATCATTATTATTATTATTAAATTCTCGAATGCAATAATATTGGGTCGAATTAGTCATTCGTTGTCAAGATGTCGTTGTCGCCCTATGAATACCCAATATATATACTATACATGTCTCATCAAGTTGCGATTTTAGTCTCGTACACATTCATTCGTTCATTCATTTATTCATCCACTCACCCTTATACACAAATGAATAAATTGAAAACAAATTAAATGAAAGAGAGAGAGAGAGAGAGAAAATGTCGAGTCTCGAGATGAGATATGAGCCGCGGCTGATAATGGCCAACATGTCAGATTGTTATGGTGATCTACCAAAAAAATGACTTTCCCATTGATAGATATATATAGATAGAAAGGCCAAATGATTTTAGTTGATATATTCAATGGACATGATTGGCCTCATTTATTGTGTTTGTGTGTGTGTGAAGAAGAGGAAGAATAATAAATAAAAAATAAAGAGCAAACAATATTGAATGAAAGTGATGAACCAAAATTTGGTGTCCAGAAGAAAATCTGGGCATAAATATTTTCAACGTTAACCAAATGATTGCCATGGGAGCCATCTTATTATTATTTACACTCTTGGGGATGTGCGTATGTTTGAAAAGCTAACCAACCAACCAAACAAGCTAGCAGGAAAATTACCAACAACTAAAACCAAAAATAATAAAAAAAAATATTCTAGTTGACCGTTACCTACCATTACCAACCAAATTTTGGTCAACAATAATCAAGTCGTACATACAACAGCATAGAAACATAGCACACACAATATAAATAAAAGTAATATATAAATCAATTTTATTTGACAAATAAAAGTTGTTAAATATTTTAAAATTAAGATTTTATTGCCCCAAGGTGGCCCATCATCATCATCATCATACCAAAAACCTGAAATGGGTTTTCCCAATCGTTGAGGTTGAGGTTTGAATCTATAAATCTTTTACTATGGAAAAACAATAACATTTTTCTTCTTTCTTTCTTTGGTTCTCTTTTGTACGCTAAATTTTAGTTAATGTTTAATGTCTCTTTGTTCCATTCTCTTATTTTATGGATGTTTGCAAGAGTATAAAATCTGTGTTTGATGGCTGATCAAACATTGACCAGAAAAAGTCGTTGAACAAACATACATAGTTCCATAGTCCTTTATGGGATAGTTGCTTGTCTCTCTATCATTCTTTCCGTCTGTTTGGTGACCACCATCATGTTCAAGATTATAGATAAATGTGTATCATGTACATTGGCATGAATATTTTATATAACACACAAACACACAAAAAAAACCTTTATTCGATCGTTGAAATAATCTTCGAGTGGTTGTTCCGTCATTCGGTTGCATTTTGTAACAAACCTTTTCCTTCCCCATTCAACTTCCACACTATAAACTTACGTTGTTATATTGTACAAAGATTAATGGAAAATCATATATTTTAGCTTCAAACTAAGCCACAATGACTAAAACTTAGTTTTTTTTTAATATATATTTATTCTAAGCTTTCATCTCAAAGAAGCTTTGATGATCAAGTTACATTTCTTATTTATTAGAGAAGAAACAATTTTTTTTTCTTTAGTGATCATTGGATGATGGTGTGTGGCTTTTCCAACATTTCCTTAATACATTTCCTTCATTTTTTTCTGTTATTATGTTCAATGTTTACTTTTCTTTCATCGAATTTTTTTTCTCTATTTCATTTTGCCATTATTTTTTTTTCATTAGAGGTAAACTAAGATCTTTTTTTTCTGTTGATGGATGAACGATCATAACCAAAAAAAAAATAGGAAAAACCAAGAAATTTGATGCCTTGTGTGTAATCACTTAATTTATTAATGTAAATCTTTATGATTTTTATATTGCTAAAGAAGCGCACATTCATCAATTCACCATCATAAAGATCTAAATGTTACAAATAATAAAATTATTTGATTTGTCGATTGCTTTCGAATAATATCCGTTTGCCATTCATTTACAGTTTGTATGTTTTTTTTGTTCTTCTTTTTGTAAATTTAATGCCAATGTCAGCACAATTTACAAATTTGGGATGAAACCAACAAAATAAAAAAAACACAATTCAAATAAAACATAAAGGCATAGAACATAGAATGAATTAGTATAGCATACATACATAGAGAAGTTAGAGTAAAGAGGAAAAGGGAAAAAGAAAGAAAGAAAAAAAATTGGTAAATTGGCAAAGACCCAAGCGTTGTTCAACTGGGCGATGATGATGATGATCAACACTACGCAAAGTGAATATTTAATCGTGCAAACACATTGAAGGTGAAATGAAAGTATTTGTATTATTATATGTATAAACATTAAAATGAAATGGTCTACGGTCTTTCCCCAAATGAATGTAATTGTGTTTATCATATTATTTAAACCAGAGGTAACGAAAAGTTATATTCTTTTATTACGTGCTTATACGCATTTACCTATCCAATTCATTAAAATAACATAAATGTTGGCTTTACCGCAATGTATTTACTAACATTGCCTTATATTGTATTGTGTGTGTGTGTGTGTGTCTAGTGTTCTTCAATACATTTTCACCATTGTCTTCTCCAGGCCTATTCACAAAAACTTTTTCAGCTCTTTGGTTCAATAAAGTCACATTTGTTTTGTTTTTATTTGTTTTTTTTTTGAGTACCTCTAATCTATAATACACAAAAAATAAAATTTGACGGCTGTTTTCCATATCTATTCCGTGGCCGTTATGAATCTATCCGTTTTACTCCTGGTCTTGCGAAACCTAACCAACCATAATGCGGAAAGAGAGGCTAACATGTAAACAATGATGATGATGATCGTAAAACAAAAAAAAAAACAAAAGAAAGAAAGGAATAGATAAGAGCAATGGGAGATAAATATTTATTTAAATTTATACGAATTTGTTTACTTTTTAGATTTAATTTTAATCATTTATTATTTTTATCAAATGGAATCAATTGAAATATTGTTCAATAAAATTTTTCATTCGTATAGTCAATCTATCAGTCTTATCAAACTAAATCATAAAATCGATAATATAATGCAATCTTTTTTCAAATATTTTATTTATTTATTTATTTTATTGCTTACAGAAGAGATATTCAATTTGAGATTTTTCCATTTTGAATTTTTTTTAACTTTATTTTGGGCGTTAAAAATGCATTCGCATTCTTGAACAATGTCAACATCAATCATTGTACACTTTTGATTAAGACTCATTTGTTTTGCATACAAATCTTCTATTATCTCATTCTTTATTCTAAGATTTTCAAATCTTTCTTTCTATAATTACAATGTGTTTTCAACGTATAAGTTTTTTTATTTATATATAGTTTAAATTAAAATATTTAATAAATAAATAAATAGTTTGTTATGTTGTGAATAATAAAAAATGTAAATTCCACTTTCGTTGTTTGCATTCGTAGAATCATATTCCCTTTTTTATATTATAATTCCTTTCTACTTCTTCTTCTTCTTT
>CAUYQG010109414.1:0-15799 GCA_963574415.1 Tarsius wallacei | reverse complement strand
CCTCATCTCTACAATAAATCAAAAAATTAGCCGGGCGTGGTAGCGCGCGCCTGTAGTTCCAGCTACTTGGAAGGCTGAGGTGGAAGGATCGCCGGAGCCCAGCAGGTCGAGGCTGCGGTGGCCGGGAGCGGCCACTGCACTGCAGTCTGGGCGACGGAGTGAGACTCCGACTCAAAAAAAAAAAGAGGAGAAGCTGTAAGGAGGAGCACAGAATGGTGATGGACAGTAAGGTTTCTGGAATGTAATCAGACTTCCAAAAGATGATTAATTTTGAGTATCCAACAGTCACTCATTTGTAGGAGGAGCGGGAAGAGTTCAAGGTTTTCAAATGTTGTAAAGGATGTTTCCTGCCAAGAGCACAACAGTTTGAATGCAAGATGCATCTTTTCTAAATTAGCAAAGCCCTTTTCTCCTTGTCCAACAGATAAAGGAAAACCTTTTTGCCAAAGAAGGAACAAGGAAAGAACTTTGAAGAGAACAAGGAGGAGAGCCGGTGGAAAATGACACAGTGCAAGGACACATGAGCTTCGTAACTCAGGGGAAGTCAGAAATGGCCAACGTCCTGCGCTCAGGGATGAGACGTCCCTGGGCCCTCCCAGAATGAGGGAAGGTGGTAGCGGGCTGTGCAGGAGGTCTGTGCAGTCATATGCCCTACTCTGAGCCCTGGCTGTGGGACCTCGGGCAGATCACTGCTCTATAGGTTTCTGTGGAGGATTTGATTAAATAATGTATGTAAAGTGTTTATCTGGAGTATGGAATTCAGTAAGCTGTCAACAAATGTTAATTCTTAGTAGTGTCTAGCACAGAATAGGCATTTTATGAATGTTTAGTCCCCTTATAAGCTTCTTAGGAGACATCTTTTCTTTTCTTTTTTTTTTTTTTTGAGTTGGAGTCTCACTCTGTCACCCAGGCTGGAGTGCAGCGGCCTCTCCCGGCCACCGCAGCCTCGACCTGCTGGGCTCCGGCGATCCTTCCGCCTCAGCCTTCCAAGTAGCTGGAACTACAGGCGCACGCTACCACGCCCAGCTAATTTTTTGATTTATTGTAGAGATGAGGTCTCGCCAAGTTGCCCAGGCGGGTCTCAAACCCGCGGGCTCAGGCAATCCACTCACCTCAGCCTCCCAAGGCGCGGGATTACAGGCTGAGCCACCGAGCCCGGCTGATTTCCCTCTTTTTAAAGGCTGAGTAATATTCCATTGTATGTATGTACCACATTTACTTTATCCTTTTGCCTGTCATGGGTATTTAGGTTGCTTCCATGCTATTGTGGAAAATGCTGCGATGAACGCGAGTGCAATTATCTCTGTGAAGTGTTGATTTCATTTACGGGGATATATAGCCAGAAGAAGGATTACTGGGTTATATGGTAGTTCTATTTTTAATTTCTTAAGGAACATCTATGTTTTCCCTAAAGGCTGCACCAACCTACTTTCCCACTTACAGTGTACAAGAGTTCTCTTTTCTCCACATCCTCACTGACACTTGTTATTGCATATTTTTTTGATAACAGCCATTCCAACAGATGTGGGTTGATATCTCATTGTGGCTTTGACTTGCATTTCTTATAGTTATTTTATACTCTAAAATTATTTACTTTTATGCTGATTTATAAGTGTAGTTTCCTTTAAGATGAAGTTAGTAATATATTACTTTCCTACTCTTTGAAATTTTGATCATTTTTCAGACCCCAAAAGAAAAGTGACCCTATATGAAAACATATGGGATCACTGGATCTGGATATGAACTGACTTGTACTTGGATAAAGCTGAGTTTCTCTTTATAGTAAAGTTTCTTTGTCATATCACAAGACCTTTACATTTCCATCTGTCATTTTAATATTAATTTTTGACATTGGTTATCTTTGCCAGAAATAATGTCTTTTTAAAATTTCAAGCTGGGCTCAGTGGCTCAGCCTGTAATCCCGCGCTTTGGGAGGCTGAGGTGAGTGGATTGCCTGAGCCTGCGGATTCGAGACCCGCCTGGGCAACTGGGCGAGACCTCATCTCTACAATAAATCAAAAATTAGCCGGGCATGGTAGCGCGCGCCTGTAGCTCCAGCTACTTGGAAGGCTGAGGCGGAAGGATCGCCGGAGCCCAGCAGGTCGAGGCTGCGGTGGCCGGGAGCGGCCACTGCACTCCAGTCTGGGCTACAGGGTGAGACTCCAACTCAAAAAAAAAAAAAAAAATTCAGATAGCCAACAGCATTTTTCATTTTATATATGTTATCATAATATATAATACACATCTGGTGTGAAACTTTCTTATATTTACAATTAGAAAACTAATGTTATGGTTCAAGTAACGCTCGGTTCTTCCTCTTTTTTTTTTGAGTTGTAGTCTCACTCTCTCGCCCAGACTGGAGTGCAGTGGCACGCTCCTGGCCACCGGAGCCTCAACCTGCTGGACTCCGGCGATCCTTCCGCCTCAGCCTTCCAAGTAGCTGAACTACAGGCGCGCACTACCACACCAGGCTAATTTTTTGATTTATTGTAGAGAAGAGGTCTCGCCAAGTTGCCCAGGCAGGTCTCAAACCTGCGGGCTCAGGCAACCCACTCACCTCAGCCTCCCAAAGCGCCGGATTATAGGCTGAGCCACGGAGCCGGGCTGGTTCTTCCTCTTGATACTAATAAATCAAAGGGGCAGGGGACTTGTAGAAAGAAGTTTATTTCTGAGGTCTCCAGGTCTTTCTAAAATGGTTCTGCTCCCACTCCAGGCTTTTACAGTTCACCTTTCAAAGTCCAGAGTTGTTAATACCTATACATTAGCCACGTGACCAGCAGAGCATTATATAGAACTTGAGTTTCAGCCACATTTTTCAGTCCATACTTCCTGATGCCAGGTATCAGAGGTATCTCATAACTTTTATCAGTAGGGTCCGGCAGAAGTGTTAATCAAGCTTGCCCTAGGGTAAAGGGAGTTTTCAAGGCCTAAGACATCATGTATTACACAAAAGTTATACAAATCACAAAACCTATGATTACCTTGATACAAAATTTGTACAAAACACAAGGCTTACAATTACACTGATACTATATTATTCAAACTTATAACCACTCAGAAAAAGGGAGTAAATGGAGATTTGCATCTTTCAGTTGATTGGGAGTAGTCTACAGGGAAGTCCAGGATCCCCTGAAGCTACTTACTGGGAATGGACAGGAGATAAGAGAACTCTCAGTGATGAGCTCATGAATGTGCAGGAGCACTTGAGCCCTTGCTCTGCCCTTCTCTAGGGGCTGTGAAAAAATGGATGGACATTAGCAGGACTCTGTATCACTTTCATTCATCCATTCGCTGAATATCCTCAGAGCACAGTCTCTATGCTGGGCACTGTTCAGTGCAAGGTGGAAGCGAAATTGAAGCAAAAGGGGTCCCTTTTTCCTTAGAGCTCAGAGTCTAGCAGGGAAAGTTTACACTAAGTAGATGTTCACAATAACACATCATGGTTGTCATGCTGCTGAGGAGTCCTGACACAGCCCTCTACACCCAGGAGTCCTCCCTGGAGAACTAACATGCAAGCTGAGATTTAAGTAATGAGTATTCGTTGTTGGGTAAAGGACAAAAAAGTGTGTGTTCTGGGCAGAAGATCGCCATGTGCAAAGACCCAAAGAGAAAATGAATCTTGTTCAAGAACTGAAAGAAAGTCAGCATGGCCAGAGCCCACAATATGAGTGAGACTAGAAGAGGTGAGAGGAGTTAAAAGAGCTCCTTAACTCACTTAAGGGGTTTAACTTTTATCCCCAGGGAAATGGATTGCCATTGAAGTGCTTTAAGCAAAGGAGTGGCATGGTCAGATTTGAAATTTTCCAAGATTTCTTGAGATGCTATGTATGTTAATTATTCCCATGTTGCAGATAAAGCAACTGAAATATAAAACTCATATTCACATCAAGAGTGAGTCTTCTAACACAAACAATGCCAACAACAAATTCTAAAACCAAATTATGGCAGTAACAACTTTAAAGATGAACTTGTATATCCCCCACTAAGAAGTGGAGGTGGTGCTTACTCTACATAGTTTCAGAAAAGTTAGAATTGTCAATGGGTTATTGCCATATTTGACAACATCATCTTTCATAGATGATTTAGACAATGCCACTGGAGAGTGCCTTCTATTTCAGAATAAGGTTCCAGGCTTCAGACAAGTTGAAGAGAGATATATGGATCTGAATCTTAGAACCATTTTAGAATCATCTTGAGGACCTAGAAATGGGTGCTGGAAAAGCAGCCTGTCATGTTACAGCTGCACTGAGCTGGCCCCTGCTAAGCTACCACATGCCTGAAACCCACTTCCTTCTGTCATAGTGACTGCAGTCTCTATACTGCAGTACCATAAATGGAGTTTGGCTCTCTCTCTCTCCGTTCAGACAATGACAGGTATGGAAGGCCTGCTCCAGGCCAAGAGCTGTGTTGTGGGCTCAGGGTGGAGCAGTGACTAAGACATAGGCCTTGTCTGTGAGAAATTCACATTCTCATGCAAAAATACAGCAATAATCAAGAAAAAGTGAATCTGCAAAGTCATCTCAGAATATACCCAGTGCTATGAAAGTTATAAAAGGGGTATTAGGATTGACAGTAACCAGGGAAAGCCAGAATAGATGGTGAGGGCAGAGCAGGTGCCTCTGAGTTGAGGCCTGAGGAGAAAGAGTCCTCTGAGGGGGGAAGCACATTTCAGGGAGATGCATAAGAGCCTCCACTTTCATGGGCAAAGGCCTTTCTCACTCTTTTAAAAAAGGCAACGGGCAGAGTTCCTGTCAGGCAGTGTTGATTTTGCATAGATAATCTCAGTCCTACCAGGATTTCAATTCAATGCCTCACTGTCCATAGAAAGCTCTCTCTAGCAAATTCTATCTTGTGTAGGAGAGCAGAGCTAGCCAGTTGAGTCAAAGGTTAGCGGCCCTCCCTCAAAACTCCAGTATTCACTTAGTAAAATGGTCTCCAGCTGCATCCATGTTGCTACAAAGGCCATGACTTTGTTCCTTACGGATGCATAATATTCCATCGTATATATGTACCACATTTTCTTTATTGGCAGACACCAGACAATGCTAAAGGAGGGAGAGAGAGAGAGAAGGAGAGAGGGAGGCAGGCAGGGAGGAAGGGGTGCATGTGGCAACACACTGGGTGTGTGGTCCTCCATCATGGAGAGAGAGGGCCAGCTAGAAGCCCAAACTTCACCTGCAAGCAACTTAGAGAGTAAATCTCCACTTGCACCCCACAACTAAAATAAAATACTCCAATTTTCATCAAATATTTGGGTTGACAATACACTGTGCCCTGGGATTTATGAAGACAGAGGCTCTCTAATCTTTCAGGTGGTAGAAGAAAGCCCTGGACACCTATACAAGTTAACATAATGTCTCTTGGTCAGATAAGGGTACATTGTATAGAGCATCCTTGACACAAGTGACTCCATCTTAGAAAAAGACTCTTTCTTATATTTCAAAAGGCATTATGCCAGCAAGGACAAGATGTCTACCTAATCAATAAAGACTACACCCAATTAGATACAGGTGAAATCCTCTACTTTCAGTTCTCACCAGAAGATTCACAGGCTATAAGAGGAGCGGGATTTCACCAGCTGGACATGGCTGTCTCCATAGACACCATCTTTCCGTCACTCATGATCAGCACCTGGCATCTGCCTCCCAAGACTCTGCTGAAATCAAAGTTCTTCCTTGAAAGACATTGACAACTGTCCAGATCAGGCCAGGACACTCCTTGTCCACGCCGTTCTCCTTAGACTAGCTCATGAACTACTTTCTCTATCTCCTTTTCTTTTCATGTTAAATGTAATTCTTTTTTATGTGAAACTATAATTTACAGAATTTATATACTGAGTATACGACTATGTCTGGTTTATCATGTAGACTGATTTGTGGATGGGCTTGAGCCTGTGTGCCCGTGGTTCTGACTACTAAAGAGAACTGCCTCTGTGGGAACTCCAAGAAGCTCATGGCCTTTTTGACTGAAGAAGCATCGATACAGTCTGAACTTGTGGAATAATGCAACATGCATGGACCTGGTTCTATCTGACCTTGTGCCACTCACCGCATACAGGTTACCCATTGTTTACAGCACTTTCGTTTTCTGCCTTCCGTTACAAAGAAAGACACGTAAATAAATGTGATGTGTTGTTTTTCTCAGCACAGAAATGGTGATGTAAGCCCCTAGGAACCCACTACCCCCATAACAAATAAAAGGGTTTGTAGTAGGAAAACCAAAAACATCCTTTGTCTGAAACCAAGACTTTGGGGAACAGGAGCTGGGAAAGGCCATTCTTTCTAGGGAGAAGAATTTGGAGCGAGCAGCTTAAATGCTTCACGGAGAAAGCTGTGGTTAAAGACCCCTCTGCCTTCTGCTGTTTCGCGTCAGGAGAAGGAACCAGCTGCAAACGGAGGAGAAGAGAGAAGCATGGGAGCGGGAGGAAGCACGAGGCCAGATGAGACTGCTGAGGATGCTGAGTTGTAACCTGTGCCCCAGCCAGTGCCTTTCATTTGCCAGTGACAGCGGAGAACCAGCCCAGTGTGACTCTGAGCACCTCTGATTTTGATCTGGGAAGGGCAAGGAAGTCAGAGGCCTGGCTTTGCTCAGAAGAAGGAAGCCTGGGGGCTATGGCAGTTCTTCAGTGGGTTTATAGGGAGTGGTCTCAGAGCCTCTCCCTATGGGAGGACAGTCAAGAATGAAAGCAAATTTAATGGCAGAAAAGTCATGGGGCAGGCATTTCAATAGCGCTTCACTGGCCACAAGACTCTTCTTGATACTGACCACTCACAACAAAGTTGCTATAAGGTCAAATAATATCGTGGATTTTTCTCCACGTCACCAATAAAAAAGTAGAGAGTTCAGAGAGGTTGTGACTTTTCTGAGGACACACAGTTCAGTCAGAGGTGGGTCAGGGTCCAGGTTTCTTACTAACAAGAAAGTAATTTTTTTTGACTCAGGTTCTCACTCTGTTGCCCAGGCTGGAGTGTAGTGGCATGCTCCTGGCTCTTGCAGCTTCACCTCCTGGTTTGATCCTTTCCCCTCAGCAGCCCGAGTAGCTGAGACAACAAGCATGCACCACCATGCTCAGCTTATTTTTTTTTGTTTTGTTTTGTAGAGATGATGTTGCCCAGGTTGGTCTCGAATTTCTGGGCTCAAGCAGTCCTTCTGCCTCAGCCTCCCAAAGTGCTGGGATTATAAGCATGAGCCACCACACCTGGCCTAAGATGTAATTGTGAAAACAATGGAGAAGGACATAGGCAGTAGACACAGGCAACACACATGGCAAACACACAGCAAACACATAGCAAACACACACAGCAAATATGGCAAACGCACACAGCAAACACACACACACCCAGCAAACACACACAGCAAATACAGCAGACACACACATACACACACCTGACAATATCAACTATTGAGTTTATATACGTAAAATCCAGAAAGCAACAATGGGCCAGCATAGTTCTATGGGAGTTAGATAAGTTGTATTCATTCAGTTTTTTATTCAATGTAATTGAGCATCTTGATAGGTACAGGAAATACACAGATGAAAATGAGTCACAGACCCTACCCTCAAGACTGCTGGGTATTTCCCAGGCTCTGTGGTAGTTCCTAGGACTACAAATATGAAGAAAAAATAAGACTTATAGAATTTGTTCCCAGAACCTTCCAGCTTTTGTGTGTGTGTGTGTGTATGCAACTATATATGTATTATGTATGTGTATATATATAAGCACATAAATTGTACAGTATGGTGGTGTGCAAGGTAACAAAATCTGTGATGCAGGCAGGCGAGAGTGCTCTAGATGGCCAGAGAAGGGTGACAGCTAATTAGCATTTGTGAAGCAGGCATCTAGGAAGGGATGCTGAGGAAACTGTCCTGACAAGGAAGAGGCAGGTGATGAGTAAGAGTAGTTTTTCCTGGAGATGCTTCCCTGCAGGTGTGGAGGAGGGGAGACGCCCATGGCATATCTGGGAGAACAACAACTTGCTTTTAAAGGCAGGTAAAGATAAATAAACGCAATATATTCATGCAATGGAATATTATTCAGCAATAAAAATGCATGAAGTACTGATACATTCCAGAACATAGATGAATCTTGAATACATTACGATAAATGAAAGAGGCTAGTCACAATGGACCACATATTATTGTATGATTCTGTTTATATGAAATACCCAGATTAAGCAACTCTATAGAAGACAGAAAGTAGATTCGTGGTTGCCTTGGCCTGTGATGGTGGGGGATTTGGAGGCTGATGGCTAAGAGTGTGGGTTTTTTTTTCCAGGTAGTAAAATGTTCTAAAATTGATTGTAGTGATGGATGCACAATTATATGAATATACTAAAAACTATTGAATAATAAGCTTTAAATGGGTGGATTGTATGGCATGGGAATTACATCTCAATAAACCTGTCAAGAATATGGACCTAATGCTTAAAAAATAAAATAAAATAAAACAAAGGCAAGTAAAGGAGATGGTGACGACAGCGGAGACAATGAGGGGCAGGTGGCAGCAGGTGAAATCTGAGACACCCATTGTGACTGTTTCTTCTCATGGGACACTTACTTCCCATGGTCTGATTCAAACCCCAGGGAAAATAAATTATCCCAAACTATTTTGATGTTTTATGTGAAAAATGCAAAACAAAAAATCACAGAATGTAATCACAATTCCCCTCTTTTCTAATATATATATATATATATATATATATATATTCAAAAGTTTATTAAATTAAATATCCAATGGACAGGAACAATAGATATAAAACTGCAAAGAGAGATCACAATGTAAGTTTTAAAAGCAAGTATCCAGGACTTCAAACATTTAAAAAATGCAGTGAGAATAAGGAGCACACCACCACACACCGGGTACGGATACTACCAGGGAGAGAGAGGGCACGCTGGAAGCCCTAACCTCACCTGCATGCAAGTTTCTTCCGTAGTAAATCCTCACATGTACTTCAAAACTCTAAAATAAAATAAAATAAAATATAAAAATTAAAATAAATGTGGTAAACAGTGAAAAAGGGAGAGAGACAGGAGGATTTTGAGAGAGGATTGCTGCTCCATTCATGCACTCAACCAAACATCATTGAGCATTTATGTCAGTTGTTGCTCTGATTACTTGTCACTCCACAGCGAGCAAATAGGACAACATCCCTGCCCTTTCAGAGCTTCCATCCTAATGAGAGGTGAATAAGCAACATGAACATGATAACCTGGCAAATTTTATAGCAGGCTGGGAAGTGATACGCACTATGGAAAAAACAGAGCAGATTCAAGGGACAGGACTAGAGGTGGGGCTGGAGCAAATCAAATAAGATGGCCAGAACAGGACTTGCCGAAGGGGTGACTTTTAAACAAAGAATGAGGGAGAAAGGAATTAGCCACGTAGGCCCCCAAGAGAAAAGCTCTCCGGGCAGAGACAAGAAACAGAGCCAAGGTCCTGAGATGAGATCTTTGGGGTATGCAAGGATGGACACTGAGGACAGTGCAGCCTGAGCCAAGGGGTGGGGAGGACTGAGAGAGTAGGTGGCAAGGGCTGTCAGCTCTGTCCTGGGAATTGGGAGAGAAGGTTAAGTGCTCCATCCACGCAGAGATAGTGAACTGAGGTCAAATACCTCCTCCCCAACACATCAATTTCTAGGAAGGTAGCGCCTGAGTGCAATCTGAGGGGTTCTGCTCACAGGCTTAGAGTTTGTTGAACAAGGAGTGAGTACTTACAGGAGAATGGGAGCTGGAGTGAAGTCCTTTGGGGTCTGGCCTGCTGGAAGAAGGCTAAAAGGGTCTCAAAAAGTCTAGGGTCAGAGGAACGAGAGAGAAATTTGCTGCCTCTAAAAATTGTCATCAGTCTTAAACATCTTTAGGTGTTCTTCCTTCTCTCCCCCCCATCTCAGCTTCTAAGTGTGGAAGGAGGTATTCAGAGAAAAGGAGGGAGAACATGCAAGAGTCATGTCCCCTCCTTACAGAGCCATGCTAGGGGAGGGCTAAAGATTTACTTTACAGTTTAGTTTGGAATTTTGATTAATATCTTGGCACACACATTAGAATTTCTGAATCAAGATTCTTGGCTATAAAAAATTACTATAGCTGTGTATATTACCTGAACTGAGCAGGAAAAAAAAAATCATGAGCCTCCTGGGGCTTTTATTCAGAGACAGGAACCCTGAACAGGCAGAAGAAGGGGATGCTGAGACAGAGACAAAGAAATTGAAGAGAGGAATGCAGATGGACTTCATGAACTTCCATCAAGCCCAGGACTGGCCCTGGGTAGATGTGCCTTTTGCTGTGACCCCATACGTTTTATTCTGTAGCACCAGCAACAGAACACATAAAGACCAGGGGACAGTGTCACTTAATCTTGCTTCCTTTAAATTTCTTGAACTTGCTGGTAAATCACTTTAAAGCTTTGCTCTACAAGGTCAGTATATTTGATACTAGCGTCTACCCTGAGCAGTGTAACCCAATATGTATGGTGTCTTGACATTTGGGGTTTGACTTTTCAGTGCTGGCCTGAGTAGGTTTTATACTTTCTAGAAGAAGAATTAATTCCCAAATGTAAAATGCTGTCCACCTCACCCTCGTTTGAAATGAAATGCTCGGATTCTAGTTCTCCAGCTGAAGGAAATGTTCCCAGTCAACTATTTCTAATTGTTTGATTGGATTTTAATAATGGAGGTAAATGCACTGCTAATTGTGGTGTCACAGCGGGATGCCTAGTTCATTTTGCTGTGGAAACATCCCCACCCAAAGTGGCAGACAGCTCCAGAAGAGGCCCCGCAGGCAGGCATGCTCCTTGCAGTTTCTTTCTCAAACATTTCCAAATAAAAGTGAACGTCGCAGGACTCCCCAGGCAGAGGCGTCCAGGGGTCTTATCTGGACTGGTCCCAGGGGGAGGAATCTCCAGGCTGAAGGAACATGGCGTCCGAGGGCTTCTGGCCAGGTGTCTCGGCGTCTTCACACATGGGAACTCTCCTGGACATGAGCTTCCTACCACTCCCCAAGATTACTGTGTTCCCCCATGCCTTGACTTCTATTCTTTGTTCCTTTGCTTTTCTCACCGTGTGGCCATAGTCAGACACACAGTAAACACAAGTTCACGGCTTCCTCCGGGTAGGGCCAGGATGGTGCCCGGGCGACTGTGTCACAAATCAGTCTGCGACTCTCACGTAAACTAGAACTTCTTTGGGCAGTAGGCATCATGAACATTAAAGAAATTTACACTTTTTCATTCAGTAATGGTATTGCCTGAGAATCTAAGCTGAGGATCTGATAACATTGAGCTGTGTGAGAATGCACACAGCTGTTTACTACATTTTTTTAAAGTACAAAATTGGATATAATTATATTTTAAAATAGAGATGAAGTCTTAGTATGTTTACCAGGCTTGTTTTGAACTCCTGGGCTCAAGCAGTCCTCCCGTCCAGGCCTCCCGAAGTGCTGAGATTACAGGCGTGAGCCACTGTGTTTGCCAAAAGCGGATATAATAGAAATATACAACAGTAGGGTAGATGTTTAATAACCTATGATTCATCAGTCCTATGAAGCTATTATGCAGTCATAAAATGATTCTTATAATAATTTTTTGCCATGCTTCATCTTTTAACATGTTGACTTATTTTCTTCCCATTATTTCGTCTGGGTTTTTCTAAGTAAATATAATACTAACTGCAATTATCAACCAGTTTTCCTACTTTTCTGGGTTTTCCTAATTTTCATGATCGACATGAGTTTCTATAATGGGGAAAAAAGTTCTTTGTAAGGAGATGGAATGCATAAAGGCCATCTTTTCAACACTCCGCAATGTACTGGCTCACTGACCAAAAAAGAAATGAGTTTGGTCTGCCATCCACTGAAGACCCAAACTGAAGCCATCTTGATTCATAACCATGAGTTTTGTTTTATTACGTTTTTCCTCAAATACTCCATTGAAGCTCAAGCACACATACCATATGCACTGATGCTTATGACATACCCAGCCTTGTGTTAATAAATAGCCTTCTGTGGACTTGGAAAGGGGAAAGAAGGGAAAAGCCCACAGCAGACAACGTGGTGTGATGGAAGTCTTCCCAAGAGGAGTGAGAGGAAGGAGAAAGGGCAGATGCAGGAGGCCGAAGGGATGGTGTGTGTGTGTGGCCCCACTCTTGGCCCCAGGTAGGGTTCTAAGCAGAAAGGCTCTGAGTCAGGACCTTGCTGTGAAGTCCCTCTGGTAACCTCACAGTTTCTGCATCAGCCACCTCCTGCCTGGCCAACACAGTGCTCAGTAACAAAGGAATATTCTGTATGACAGCAAAGAGCAGCTTGCTTCAACTTTTCTCCCTGCAGAGGAAATAGGATCCATTCCATCTAGAAGTTTGGAGGTAAGAGAAGCTGGCAAGGATTAGTACAGGCAGGACTGCTAAGGATAGTAAGAAAACCATTGCTTCAATGCACACAGCGCTTCCCACACACCTGCACCACCTCCTGTGGCCACGGTTTCTGGGTTCAGGCACCCTGACTTTCACTCTGTCCCAAGCCCAAGCCAGGCCCGTCTCCCCTCCAGAACACGTGCCCGAACTTCCCTAAAGAAGCCCTTTCTCAGATCTTCCCATCACTGGGTCTGGATCGTCACTGAGGTCTTGGTTCCCAAGTCACACCCTCAGAAAAGCCTTTCTGAAGAACTATCCTATGAAATCGACCCACCCCTCTCCATATTGTATCACCACATTATATTTTCTTCAGAGCATTTACTAGTATTTTTAATGATCTAGTTCGTTTATTTAGTTGTTTTTGAAACTTCCCCATAAAAAGTAAGTTCCATGAGAGCAGGGACATCCCCTGTCTGTGACCACATCCCAGAGTCTGACCCATGTTGGGCTCTGAACAAATATTTCTTGTTGAGGAAGTGAATTTCAGCAGTAGAACGTGTCATGCCCTGAGGCTAGCTGTGTGACTTCAACCCGGTCCTTTAATCTTCCCTTGCCTCAGTTTCTCTTGTTCTCAACCCTTGCACTTTCTGAGAGGGGTCAAGCCAATTTCACCTTTTTCTGTCTTGAAGATTACAATACCATCCAGAGGTAGGCTAAGCACTAGGAGACCAGAGGCCTGGTTTCAGTTTTGCTATTTCTCATTCTAACCATGTGACAATACTGCCTCTGTTTTCATATTTGCAAAACAAGAAAAAATACCACCTACCTTGTGAGAGTTAAGGGTTAGAAAACCCAGAGCACCTGATGTTTTGCCTGAAGATGTGCAGAGAGGCAGACCCCACCAGACATGCTGATGCTCTCCCTGATCTGGGCACTTTTCCTTCAAGCTGCAGAGGGCATCTTTATTTTTAGTTCTGTTTCCTAAAGAAACAAAGGAGTTATTTTTTACCAGCTGGCTCGAGTTTAGAGTCCCATCGATTGGCGTCATGGATGGAAGCCTGTGGGAGGTGGGTTCATGCTCACTCCCTCCCTCCCTCCTCCCTTCCCGTCCTGCTATGAGCTCAACTTTCACGAACAAGTTCAGGCGGAGTCCTTGGACTTCATTCAGAGAGAACCACAGAACACATAATACTGATCCTTGTTCCCGAAGATCTCACAAAACAAATGTGCCACTTGGTCTCTTCATAGCTAACTCTTCTGCTTCTCTGAAGTGAGCAGTCACTTGCCATTCAGTGTCAGAGTAGGTCATGTTAAGCTGTGTCAGTGCTGCTGGTGGTGATGACATGGAGGGGAGAGAATGGAGAGGTGTGGGGACAGGTGGCACAATGTGACAGAGCCTCCTGCCCACCCTGGCTCAGGGGTCCTGCCTTCCTCCAGCCAAGTGCCCAGGGTCCTCCCAGGTAGGCAGCACAGATTTGTTTTCAAATTCTAGTTCTGAAACTTGATAGCCACAAGACAATGGGAAAGCTATTTATGAGTCTCGGTCTTCCCTGTAAAACGGAACCCATATATAATTCAGAAAATACCTTTATAAGAGTTTAAGTTCACATCAGTTTTTCTAGGATAGTTGCTGGGACAAAATCGCTGTTCATCAGTTCCCCCACTATCTGCTGTTGTCCAAGGACTAGAGATTTGAGGCCACTAACACCCTCAGTGGCTTCCACACAGGTCTCAGGACTCAAGCCTGGATCATTCCCTCTTTCTTACGCCCCCTCATTCTCAGAGGACATGCTAGGTGACTCAAACCATCATACCATCCTCCAGGAGCACATGCCTTTTAACCCAGGCTCCTAGAAACATGGCAGATCTCTCAGGATAGACATTCAAGCCAACATAGAGTCTGGGGAGAGCTATATCTGAGAAAGTTTAACTGAAAAAGGCAGTGGGTTTGGATGATGACAAGGGATGACCTGGGCTTCCCTGAGCTGCAGGTTTCCCCTCCTTCCAGGCTCCAATTTCCCCATGCTACTCACGCTCCCCAAATATCCTGTGCTCCTACATGCCTTTTCTCCAGTTGTAGAAGGGTCAAGGTTATGACAAAGAGAAGTGTGTTGTACCTGGAATCCTAGGGTTGGCTACAGTGATGACATCAGAATTTAAAATCACAGTGTTTCTCCACACAGCCTCCCGACATCTTGCATACTCCTCTCTTCACCCTCCTTGTCTCTTCTTCTTTCAATAGGTCCTCTGCCCTCCTGTCTTTCCGCTTAAGAACTTGGAGTCAGCGGTGAATCTCTCTTGTCACTTTGCTCAGTTAGTGCTCAAGCCTTATCATCAGTCACATCTTCCTTTGCAACACCCATCTTTCCATTCCTTTCCTTCCAATAGGAAGCCCAGGAAAATCCTTAGCCAAGAGCACACTTAGAGGAGACTGGTGAAGCCAGGAGGAGTGTGCTGGCCTCAGTCTTTCCACTCATGGGGGCCTCACAAGGCAGGTATCCAAGTGAGGATAAAAGTATGGAGAAGGGTGAGGACTCATAGGAGAGAAACAATAAAAGGAACTGAAAACAAGCAAGGAAAAACAGGAAGAGATGAAATAAAAAGATGAAGCCAGCAGAGAAAGACATTGTAATGAAATTATCTTTGTACCTTCAAATATTCTTCCTAAATTATGTCCCAACATTTAAAGAGCAAACAAATGCATTTGTAAACACACAGGCCCAAGGATGGGAGCAACAGACACTGGGTCATTCCTAAATGGGAAAAGGAGGGATGGGGTAAGGGTTGGAAAACTACCCTTTGGGTACCATACTTACCACCTGAGTGATGGGCTCAACAGAAGCCCACACCTTATTATCATGCATTATTCCCACGTAGCTAACCTGCACGTGTACCCCTTGTATCTAAAAATAATAATAATAACAAGAATAATAATAAATGTAAAAAAACTAAAGAAAATGTGGTATATATTCACAGTGAAATATTATTTAGCCACAAAAAGAATAAAGTTCTATCATCGGGGGATGGGCTTAGAAGACATTATGTTAAGTGAAGTAAGCCAGGCACAGAAAGATAAATATCTCATGTTTTCATTCATATGTGGAAGTAAAAAAAAAAGCAGATTTTATAAAAGTAGAGAGTAGAACAGTGGTTTCTAGAGGTAGAGAGCGGGAAGAAGAGGAGGAGATAGCCAAAGTCATCTAACAGATACAAAGGAATAACTAAATAAAAGGAATAAATTCTAGTGTCTGCAGCACTATAAAATGACCACAGTTAACATTCTATTACATATTTTTAAGTATATAGAAGAATACAGCCGGGCCCGGTGGCTCAGACTGTAATCCCGCGCCTTGGGAGGCTGAGGTGAGTGGATTGCCTGAGCCCGTGGGTTCGAGACCCGCCTGGGCAGGCGAAACCTCATCTCTACAATAAATCAAAAAAAATTAGCCGGGCGTGGTAG
>CAUYQG010109407.1:0-28731 GCA_963574415.1 Tarsius wallacei | reverse complement strand
AGAAGTCCATGAAATTTCGCCTATTGAAATTAGTATTTTTAAAAGTACTCTAAGTATCGCCACACTGATTTCCACAGAGGTTGAACTAGTTTGTACTCTCACCAACAGTGTAGAAGTGTTCCTTTTTCACCACATCCTCTCTGGCATCTGTTGTTTTTTGAGTTATTGATGATATGGTCATTCTGACTGGAGTTAGGTGGTACCTCAGTGTATTTTTTCAAAGCACTGTCTGTGCCTACAGTAAGCCGAGCATGGCTCATTCAGAGTTTGGGGTCACTCAGGAAACAGAAACAGAAGACACCGGAGATGATTTGAATTGTCAAGTATGCATGTGTAGGGGTGGGAATAGAGTGGGGACTCGAAACTAGGAATTTCTCCTAAGATATAGAATATAGCAGGAAGCACAAGTTTTTAGTTACAATATTAGGTAATAAAAAGACTGTGCCTTATATCTTGAATGCTTTCTCTCACTCTTTCTTGGGTTTGCTCACCCATGGGAAAGCCAGGTGCCATGTTACAAAGCAGCCCTGTAGATAAACTCTCATGACAAAGAACTGAAGCATACCAACAACTATATACATGATTTTGTAAGTGGATTTACATGCCCTCATGCCAAATGTGCATTTTAGTTGTGACCATAGACCCAACCAGCCCACGTCTTGACTAAAACTTCATAATAAACTTATAGAAAGAAGCACTCGACTAAATCACACTTGATTACTGACTCAGTTTCCCCCAGAAACTGTTAAAAATCCACATTTATTGTTTGAAACCATTATATTTGGAGTAATTTCTTGCATAGCAATAAATAATACATCCTTCTATCTCAGTCCTCAATTGTGAGCTGTGCCCCAGACACAAGGCATTAGGTTCTCCAGGGTTGCATGATTTCTCTCATATCTGGACCTTCTAAACAGTGCCTCCTAAAAATGTTCTTTCTTAATTCTTCTAACTAGTTGCAACTCCTGCCTAAAATTTAAACTGATACATAGATGTCCTTGCAATATATTGTTATGAGGTTTTATACATTTTCTTAACACAACTTATCACATTTCAAAATTATGTTTTTTTTAATTACTTGACAAATGCTGAAGTTCCCATTACATTGTAAACTTCATGAAGGCAAAACACTTTTTATTTATTTATTTGCATTCTAGTATTTGACTAGGGCCTAACATGTTTTTTGGTTAGCATATATTTATTAATTAAACATACAGTTATATGAAAGGCATAACTACTAGATAGGTGTCACCAAATTTTCACAATTTACAAGTGCTTTACCTAGAAAATCCTAGAAATGCAACAAAAAATTAAAAATAAGAAATTTGTTAAGCTGTCTAGAAATCTGGCTATATGTCAAACATAATTCTTTTCCTAATCAAAATATATTCAAGTAGGAAGTATAGTGGAAAAAAAATCTGTTGCAACAGAATTTTTAGAAATCTAATAAAAATTTTTTAGAACTAAATTGATGCTAAATTATTGAAGAATTATTGAAAGTTTTAAAAGGAGACTTAAAAAATGGAAAAAAATAATAAACATCTTGTTCTTGCATGTGAAGACTATACTATAAAAGTATGCTTCTATTCATCATATAATATACTCATATAATATAGATAAATTACATGACATATCTATATGTTTTTGCAATATTAAAATTAATTATGACTTTAAATAGAACCATTAGGAAGATTATCTATGAAAGAGGGCTCTATCTGCAGAGTGCATCCAGTTGCTACCTACCTGACTTTGGACAAATAGCTTCCACTTTCTTAGATACAGTGCTTTATCAGAGATATACATTTAGTTAGTAGAAACTCTCTTGAGATTTGTTGTTGAAATTAGGAGAAATCACTAACATAAAGTTCAGAGCAGGTTACCTGACAACTATAAGGCAATTAATTTGTGTTTGCTATTATTATTGTTATTATGATGGTTACTATTATTGGAATAGTTACTGGTGTTGCAACACTAACAAAGCCAATTACCTATTTTTGTTGTGCTTTTAAACTGAGTGGTAAAATGAGGACATTCTGTCTTTGAGCAGTAACTCTCATCAGAATCACCTAGTGATTTTTGTTAAAAATTTAGATTCCTGTGAACATCATTAGTATATTTAGGAATAAAGACTCGGAAATGCAATTTTTTAAAAAGTAACTTTTAGTCTCACTCAAGTTATACATTGCAAAAATTATGATATTAACTTGAGAATTAAAGTTGCATTCTTGATGACATTTTTAACCAACATTAAATTTAAATTCTGGGAAACATGTAGATTTAATTTATTTAAAGCCAAATTACTTTTCTTATTTACTAGTCAAATTCAAATTTACTTTATTAGTATATTATTTCTTGCTCAATTTTTAAAAAGCACTATTAAGATGAATTCATTAATCATACCCTTCTTTTTAGTTAATGAAAAACTAAATTCCAGAAAACTAGTATGTAATTATATTAAAATTAATCATAATGCAGTTAAAATAATTACATTTAAGGAAATGCAATTTCTTCTAATAGGATTTGATTTCAACTGATATTTACATAATACCAAATATAATTCAGATAACTGTAATCATATATATGAAGTTAAACTTTGATTGCTATTAACTGTTTCTTCTATTCCCCATTCTGATAGTATCTATAAAAAATGAATGTAAAATTTGGGGGTTCAAAATGGCTGATATGTACTAACCTCTTTCTCCCTCTATAATCACACTGAAATTACAAAATAACCACGAAATAAAGTAAATAAACCAATTAAAGTCTTGAAGGGTCTAAGAAACCCAGAGAATTCCCTTGTAAGAATAAATTGTTTAGATATTTCCAAAAAATATAGAGCAAAATCAGATTGCCTATAAAAGACATCTAATTAAAATAAGCATAATATGAAATAGGCAGAATTAAGAAACTTCAAAATAGTGAGATTTCAAAGCATGATTTCCCAAAGATATCAGACCAGGAAACATAACCTGGAAACTGAAAGAGGATGTCTGGTAGTCAATTAAATTTTATTTTTAAATTTTTATTTATTTTTTGAGTTGGAATATCACTCTGTCACCCAGGTTAGAATGCAGTGATGCTCATGACCACCACAGCCTGGACCTGCTGGGCTCAGGTGATCCTTCCACCTCACCCCTCCAAGTAGCTGGAACTACAGGAATGTGCCAGCACACCTGGCTTTTTTTTTTTTTTTTTTATTGTAGAGATGAGGTCTTGCCAAGTTGCCCAGGCTGATCTCCAAGTCCTGGGATTATAGGCACGAGCCTGTGTGCCTGGCTATGAGTTTTATTAATGTGGTGTCAGTTACATGTCTTACTGTATTCTGTATCTAGAGTATTTATACAAAAATTATTTCTCAAAAGAGAGTCTGTCAGGTAGGATCTCAGAGATGATATTGTTAGCTAGAGAAAAAAGCTGGGAAGTTTTCAAACTATTTCTCTTAGTTTCTGTAGAAATGTTTCTTCCTTCCCATTCAATATGGAGACTGGACAAGGCTCCAATGTACAGTTGAAATAAAATCAGAAATCATGTAAACTAAAATGACATTTACATTTGGAAAAAGAAAATAATTTAATGTTGGATTGAGAGATTGAAAATAAGCCACTTAAACTATTAATACTGATTGATGTTAACCATTTTATAAATGTATAGAGAAAATCTATCATCACTAAATATTTGAGAAGAACATACGAAAAACACATCACCTAGAAGAAATAAAAAATAATTTATTAAAGAAGAATTAATGTAAAAATATATTTTTTAAAAAATAGTTTTAAAGATGAGGGGTGAAATTTATGGTTAGGTATACAAATGTTTATTATGCAGGTACCCTTGTTGATGAAACGTGCCCTGCCCCTCCCCTGGCAGTTTCCCGCTACTGTCAATCCTGTCCCCACTCCAGCAGTTTCCCACTACTGCCAATTCCTTTCTTATAGTATTATGATAATTGTTCAAGGCCCACTTATGAGTGAGAACATGTGGTACTCAGTTCTTTGCTTCTGTGATAGATCACTCAGTATTATAGATTCGAAGTCCACCCAAGTTGCTGCAAAGTTAATAATTTTGCCCTTTTTTATGACTGCATAATATTCTATCGTGTATATGTACCACATTTTTTTATCCAGTTCACTTTTGATGAGCAGCACAGTTGGTGGTATGTTTGTGCTATTGTGAATAATGCTGCAATAAATATGAGTGTACAGGTATCTTTTTCATAGAGTGATTTGAACTCCTCTGGGTATATTCCCAGTTGGGAGATTGTGTGGTTGTATAGTAGGTTGATTTTTAGATTTTTTAGGAATCACCAAATTGTTTTCCACAGAGGTTGTACTAGTTTATACTCCCACCAACAGTGTAGAAGTACTCCCTTCTCGCTGCATCCTCTCTGGCATCTGTTGTTTTTTGAGTTATTTATGATGGCCGTCCTGACTGGAATGAGGTGGTATCTTAGTATGGCTTCAATTTACATTTCTTTGATGACTAGTCAGGCTGAGCATTTTTTCCTATATCTGTTGACGGCTTGTATGTCTTCTTTTGAGAAGTTCTTATTCATATATTTTGCCCACTTTGTAATGGATCTGTTCATTTTTTTCTTTTAGACATGTTTGAGCTCCTTGTAGATCTTAGATGTTAAGTCTTTATCAGATATACTTTCAATATTTGTGTTTCAAAACAGGATGTGGTCTGTTTAATTGTAGAAATAATAAAAATTTTCTAGTTCCTTCATTCAATGTATATTAATCATCTATTTTATAATTTACTATAACCTTCTTAAAAGATATCATACACACATAAACATATATCCACTTAAACAGTTATATAGATATGTTTGTTGTTTCTATAAAAGCTGGAGTCTAATTGTGCCCGGTATTCTGAAACTTGCTTTTTTCACTTAAACAGTAATCTTAAATATTATGCCAGGTAGAACATACAAGCCAAATATAAAACTATATAATAGTAGTATTTATTTATATGTATATATTTATATATGTTTATTTGTATTATAATTTATTCCGCAATTTTTCTAGGTTCAAGAAGTTTGAGAAAATAAATTTCTTTTGTTGAAGCTACCCAGTCTGTAGCGTTTTGCTTTGGCCACCCTAGTAAATTATAAGCACCTGTGATTGTCAGTTTTACGTGTTGGCTTGGCTAAGCAATAGGCCTTAGTTGTTCACACAGTAGCCATATGGATTTTTCAGGTCAGCTTGGGTTATGAGAGTGATAGCTCAATGGGTTGGCTAGCCAAGCCCCAGAGAATGTCAGCTCCATGGACCGGCAAGCATAGCCCCAGGAGTGTTGGCTCTAATGGGCTGGCAAGACAAGTCCTGAGAGTGTTGCTGATTTGGAGGGCTGGCAAGCCAGCCCCCAGAAGTGTCTCAGTTTCGGAGTTTCACCTTTTGCCAGCAGCTCTTCTGGTTCAGCTGACACTGTCACTGGCAATCAGCTTCTGGGGTGCAGGGCTCTTTAGCTTCAACAATCTTCTGCAGTTCTTCACATTTGGGTTCTTGTCTCATGTCCAGGAGGAATGTGGAACATGGAAGGCCGGAAAGTTGAGGAAGCAGGATCTACTGAGAGGACAGAAATGCTCCCTGAGCTGGAAGGTATCTAAAGGGGTTGACAATCTGGGGCCAAGATTGGGCACTTATATAGCCCTATGACCAATTGTATTGGCTAGCACTAACTGTGAGTTGATTGGTTGGCACTAGGCTGTGCTGATTGGTCAGTACTAAGAATCAATCAGCAGGAGGTAGGAGCCTAATCATAAGCTGATTGATTAGCACTTGGCAGTGAGCTGATTGGTTGCTTTTCTATCCTAGCAGTGAGTACTTAAGCTCTAGCTTGAGATACTCGTAGGGAGCTTGTTTACCAATGCCAATGTATCGGTCTGAAAGGGCTGTAGGAAGTTTTGCTATTTGTTATCAGGGGACCAATCCTGTCTGTCTGCCTAGCTTTTCCCTCACTATCTCCTCTCCCGCTAGTCTGTGAAGATATTTTATATATTCAATTAATGTGCTTTTAAGTTTTATTTAAGTAAAGGATAGTGTCCTAGACAATTTGACTTGAACAGTTTCAACAAGAAAGGATTTCAGAGCCAAAGTGAAATTTTCTTGGAAGGAAAAGTAAATTCTGCCTGTAGACTACAGCTTCTACTTATGTCCCCCAGCTCTAGCCTGTCTTTCTTAACAGCCCACTTTGTGAATTTTGGACTTGCCTAGCCAGGCAATATTTTTCTCTTTTCTTCCCTCACCTCTTTTCTCTCTCTCTACATTCTCCTCCAACACACATAGGAGTAAAATTGCTTGATATTAGGATAGTGTATATTTCATTGATGTATCTTAGAAGCTCCTGCCAATTTTTCAAAGTAGATGACAGATTATAAGTGCATATATATCTTTAGAGAAACCTTGATTGATGCAGACTTTATTTTATTTTTTTCAAATGTGCTCTTTGTTTAGGAATAATTTTATATTCACAGAAATGTTAAAAGATAGTGCACAAAATGTCCATATATATCATTTACACAAATTCTCTATCTTACATAGTCTTGGTATATTTGTCAAAACTAAGAAATTAACATTAGTACACTCCTATTAAATAAACTGGAATTCTTTTGCATCTCATCAATTTATGATAAATATTTTAAGTGTGTAGTAGTTTTCTTAGTTTCTTGGGGCTGCAGTAACAAATTACCACAAACCTGGTGGTTTAAAACAACCAAAATGTATGCCATTCATTCTTTCAAAGAGCTCTAGATGGCAAAAATCCAAAGTCAGAATCACTGGACTAGAATCGCCACTGTGGTGGCAGTGCTGCGGTAACTCCTGGGTCTCTAGGGGACTCCTTCCATGAATGTTCTGGTTTCTGCTTGAGGGCATTCATTCCCACGTGCTCCATTACTCCAGTCTTCAAGGTCAGCATCCTTTAATCACGCTCTGCTCTGTTTTCATATTGCCTTCCCTGTGTGTATAATCTCCCTTGATGCCCCTCTTATAAGGGATGATTATGATTGCATTTAGAGCACAGGAGGATAATCCAGGATGATGGCTTATCAAAAAATACTTAATGTAATCACATTCACATGACTCTTGTATTTTTATGCAATGTAAGGTAAATATTCACAGATTCCAGAGATTAGGATTAGGACCTGTATATCATATAGAGAGCCAATTTTCATTCTACCAAAATGCAACTGCAATATTAATAGATACATAGAGAATACTCTTATTTTAACTAATATTGTAAACTAATTTGTTGCACATATCTAATATTAACTTTTAAAACATTTTTAATTGAGACAAAAAAGGATTAGACAGAAGTTCCCTTCAATGGAGAAAATGTTTTTATAGGGACCACAGCTATCATTCTACAGTTATGCAATGTGAAGATAGATAATACTAATGAACAAACTCTTTATAAATCAGTACATAAATAATAGAAGTTGCTAAAAACTTAATTCTAACAGATCTTCAAAAATGTCAAAATGTATTTTTTATGATATCATAGTAAATTAACAGACAAAAAAGTTTTTGAGTCTAATAATAACAAAGAATAATAATCTTTTATTTCTTAGAATTAGATTTTTTTGGGGGGTAGGAGTCTCACTCAGTCACCCAGGCTGGAATGCAGTGGCATGTTCACAGTCACCCCAGGGTCGACCTGCTGGGCTCAAGTGATCCTTCCAAGTAGCCAGAACTACAGGTGTGTGCTACCATGCCCGGCTAATTTTGTGATCTTTTTTTAAATTGTAGAGATGAGGTCTCACAAAGTTGACCAGGCCATTCTTGAACCATGGGCTCAGGCAATCTGCTCATTTTGGCCTCCCAAAGTCCTGGGATTACAGGCTTGAGACACTGTACCCAGCCTAGAATTAGTTATTAAGGAACATGTTATTAGATATGAATATTGGGAAAATTAGAAAAAAAGACTATCTCATATATTTTAAAGAGTCTATAAGTTACCCTGAATCAGAGTTGAGGAACTGGATTTCACTGACTCTGGAGGAGAATTTTATGGGTAGTGGTAAGAACAAACAAATAAATAAATTAATTAAATAATTATCATTTTTTTCAAATATGAAATTAAGCTTTCATGCTGTTCATTCATCTTATTTAACTAGCACCTGATCCACAGAGAAACAGTCTCAATCTCATTAACTTGAGACAGCTGCCATTCCAAAGAAAATAAGCTTAGAGAAAGAAAATATTCTATTTATAGGAGTATTTTAAAAGAATGCCCATCAGAAGCTCTGAGGCTTGAACACGTACAGAAATACATCTGTTACATTTAACTGGAATGGGGCAGAGTGAATCTGTTTCCCTGTTCTGAAATGCTAAAGGGCAGACTTTTCGTTTTATTTCTTCCTGCCTTTTCTATATTAAAAAAATGATTCTGTCTTTGACAGGCTGCTGCTGTAGATAGCCTTGTTACAGTGCATGGGCATTCTGGTGAATGAGTTTGATTATTCTAGGTCTTAGTGCTGTGAAAATCAGGCAAAAAAATATTAGAACAGTTTATTTTTAGTAAAAAGGAAAATGACAGAAAGTTATTTTCTTAAAATGATAAAGATCCCTTTCCCTTATTATAAGAAGAAAAGCCTAAGCATCTTTATTTTTTTTAAGATAAAGATTATTCAAGAATATATATTGCTTTTCAAATTTTTTCTTTTTCTTAAATTAACCTGTAATTTTATGTAAACTATATAATTTTTCAATTATTCAGAATTGAGTCTTGCTTTATAAACAATAGTTCTTTGCCAACACTTTTCAATATAATTGCCAATTATATAACTCTGAGTTCCATGAGTTTAGAGGTGATGTATTTTATAAATTTATAGAAATTCCACAACCTAAAAAAGAACCTGCATCTAAGTAAGTACTAAATAAATATTTTTGAATGTATGAAGAGTAACTAATATTTAGTTTGGGCTGAACATGTGACCTTTGCTAACATGAAAATTTATAAAATATGCTGTTTTATTACTACTTTAGGTCTGTCTTATAGTGTTGTCCAGTAAGTGTTAAGTAATGTATTTTCTAACATCATGTTGATGCCCTTTTTTAGATGTTATATCCTAGAATAGTCTTCTATATGAAAATAACCGGAGTTGAATTATTCAGTTTACAGTATACTATTGTTAGAAGTATTAAAAAGTATATTGAGGCTCATATTCTAAAATCAAATATGGAAAAAATTAGATTGCTTTAGAAAATATACCAATATTTATCTGATAAGGGGTAATCCTTCTAGGACTGTAATGCTGACAATACTTTTCTTAAGTGAATGCTGATATTTATATGCATTATATTTTGTATATTAACAAACTGCACACTAAAATGTTTTCCAAAGAACCTAATCTCCAAAAAGATTATTTTATTATGATCATATCAAAAAGATTAATTTTATTGATCATGGTATTTGAATATGTTTGTTATCCAGTGGAGTAATTTTCTGCTAGTATATAACTGGACCAGGTCTCATAGCTATCCAAAAATAAGACAAAAATTCTTAAAACAACAATAACCTTAATTATTGTACTTAGTTTGAAATATACAAGAGTGAATGAAAGTTCCTCCAAAGAATTAGACTCCAAGTTGTACTTAACAGAGAGACAAAACTCACCATACAGGTTTCTTCAAACAAAATTCCAAAACTGTTTCAAATACACAGACATAAAAACAGGAATGAAGATAAATTTGGACAGGTGAAACTCATTAAAGGGAAAAATTTGAGATTTAAAATATTTTAGTAAAGTTTGTTTAAGTATACAAAGGAGGTTTTATTTTGTGACAAAAGAAAGCAATGATTTGTAAACAAAAGTTCTTGAATAAGAAAGTGGTCTAGATTATTTTGTTACTCTGTCTTTAGTTGTTTTGCATTCAATAAGTCACTTTGTCTTGTGGGTCATATTTGCCTTCAAATTAATCTTATGATGGTAGTATAATAAGGTAAATTATTTAACAAGAGTTAGAAAATATTTAATGTATCAGAATTTCCTCTATAGAATAAACAGTGTATGAAAAACCCAGTGTAGTATATGTATTTAGAAAAAAAGAATGCACACTATTAAAAATAAAATAAAAGGCAATATTTTTATTCTCAAAGTAACATGTTTGTTAATACAATTAATGAATAGAACAAAAAAGTACAAGGAAAAAAATGTCATATACTACAGCACTAGAAATAGTGTTAAACATTTTTGTCCTTCAGGTAAATATACTAGTAAAGTTCTTCTTATAGTGTGTGACAGTCACAGCTATATAAATATTTGTTCTTGATATTGTTATTATAATACATTTTATTTAATGTGTAAGTATTTTTAGAATTGCCTTGTATTTAGAAGGTCCAAGGAAGATGAATGCACAAATATGGAAACACATATATATATATGAAGAGAGGGAATGCTTACTACCTTATATAACATTTTGTTATTCACTGTTATTATTATTATTTTTTTTATATTTTAAAAATGTAGGGTACAATTCAGGCTTAGGTACAAAAGTGGTCATCGTATAGGTAAAGTTTGGGCCTCCCCTTGGTCCCCACTTTGCCTAATTTGAAACCAGGTACACTTACTGAGGCTGTGTGCCTCCCAACTCCCACTCATGGCAGTGTCCCATTATTGAGAATCTCTTTCTTATAATATTACGATAAATGTTCAGAGTTCACTTATGAATAAGAACACCTGGTACTCAGATCTTTGTTTCTGTGTTAGATCACTGAGTATTATAGCCTCAAAATCTATCCAAATTGCTGCAAAGCCCATGATTTTGCTTTTCTTTATGGCTGAGTAATATTCCATCAAGTATTTGTACCACATTTTCTTTATCCAGTCTACTTTCGATGGGCAGCACTGTTGGTTCCATGTTTTTGCTATTGTGAATAATATTGCAATAAACATTTGTGTACAGGTATCTTTTTTTAGAGTGATTTGAATTCTTCCAGGTATATTCCCAGAAGGGAGATTGCTGGATCCTATGGAAGGTCAACTTTTAGATCTTTTAGAAACTGTCATAATGTTTTCCACAGAAGTTGTACTAGTTTACACTACCACCAACAGTGTAGTGGCATTCCTTTTTCCTGCATCCTCATCAACATCTGTTGTTTTTTGAGTTATTGATGATGAGCATCCTGACTGGAATTAGGTGGTATCTTAGTGTGGCTTTAATTTGCATTTCTTTGATGACTAGTCAGGCTGAGCATTTATTCATGTATCTGTTGACTGCTTGTATGTCTTCTTCTGAGCAGTGTCTACTCATACTTTCTGCCCACTTCTTAACAGGGTTGTTTGTAAACCTCAAACTATAAGAATCCTAGAAGAAAACACTCTTAGGCACATCGGAGTAGGCAACCAATTATTGATCAATTCTCCAAATGCAAATGCCATAAAAGATAAGATATACAAGTGGAACTTTATCAAACTGAAAAGCTTCTGCAAAGCAAAAGAAACCATCAAGAGAGTGGGGAGATAGCCCACAGAATGGGAAAAAAAAAATTTGCCTACTGTATATAACTATTATTTATATTCAGAAGTTTTGAGTAAAAGTTTTGCAAATAATTCAAACTGAGAATTAATTGGATAGTAAATTTTAGAGATATTCTGGCTACTAAATAAAATAAGTATCTTATAGCTACCTAGTTATATTAATATAATCCATATTGTTTGTAATGTTCTAGCTAAACACTATAAGACAAAAATGAAGTTAAAAGTAAACTAAAAAGTAACAGTACTATTTAGATTTTATTTGCTATCATTTTGTTCAGAAGTTTTGTGTCTATGTTCATCAAGAAAATCTGCCTCTAATTCTCTTTATTTGTTGGGTCTTTGCTAGATTTGGATATCAGTATGATATTAGTTTCGTAAAACAAATTGAGGAGAATTCCATCATTCTCAATTGACTGGAATGCTTTCAATAAGATTGGTATCAGCTCCTCCTTGTACATCTTGTACAATTCAGCTGGAAAGCCTTCTGGTCTGGGCCTTTTTTTATGGTGGGGAGATTTCTAATGACTGAGTCAACTTTCTGGATTGTCATTGGTCTGTCTAGTTTCAATATCTTCTTGTTTCAAACTTGGGACATTGTACAATGTCAGAAAGTGCTCCATTTCCTTCAGATTTTCCAGTTTATTTGCATAGAGGAGTTCAGAATAATCTCTGATAATGTTGTTAATTTCTTTGGGATCAGTTGTGACTTTGCCTTTTGTATTTCTGCTTATTTGGACTTTCTCTATCTCTCTCTTTTTTTTTTCAGGCAGGCCAGGGGCCTGACAATCTTATTTGTCCTTTCAAAGAACCAGCTGTTTTACTTGTTGATCCTTTCTATAATATTTTTCTCTTCTATATCCTGACGTTGTGATATTTTCTTGTTGATTTGGATTCTTCTGCTGAAGTTAGGATTTAGGTGATCTTGCTTTTCCAGCTCTCTTAAGTGCTGTGTTTAGCTGTTTATTTGGCTCTTTCAGTTTTCTTGATGTTTGCATGCAATGCTATGAATTTTCCTCTTAATACAGCTTTCATGACATCCCAGAGATTCTGATAAGATGTGACTTTGTTTTTATTTGTTTCCAGGAATCTTTTTATTTCTGTTTTGTTTTCCATGTTGACTCTGAAGTCGTTCAGCAGCATGTTGTTTTGTATTCATGGATTTGGAGACCATCATACTAAGTTATCTATTACAGAAACAAAAAACTGAATACCGCATGTCCTCACTCATAAGTTGTCCCTGAACAATGGTGACAATAGCACAAGGTAGGAACTGGCAGTTCCTAGGTACTCTGGAGGAGAGAGCAAGGAGGTAGGGGAGGGGGACATGACAACACAAAGTGTACTTGGTCCACTACCAGGGGGAGTGAGAGACAGCTAAAAGCCCAAACATCACCTGCATGTAGACTACTTATGTTGTTAATCCTCACCTGTACTCCACATCTCTATAATAAAATACAATTTAAAAAAATTCAATTAAAATACAATTAAAAAAAAATTCCAGGTGCTAATCTTGGAACAAAATATCAGGCATGGAGCCCTGATTGCAGAACCTTCCCACCTATGAGAAGTCGTGGACAATTGATCAACTATGAGGCCATGGTCAGGATGACACCAACCAGACCCCAGGATGGACAATTCCTCAAAATAGCCATCAGAACAAAGACACATAGACCCTGCACTCTACCCCCTCCACATGCTTCTTATACCAAGTTTCCCTTACAAGCCTCACAGTAACTGAGTGTGATGGCTATAATCCTAGCCCTTTGGGAGACTGAGACAGGAGGATCTCTTGAGGCCAAGAGTTTGAGATCAGCCTAGGAAACATAGCAAGACTTCATTTCAAAAAAATAAAAAAAAGTCATACAACTATTTGAAAATACAAAGAAAAACTTTTTTTCATGGAGTTAGAAAATAGAAATAGAAAAAAGAAATATTTTTATTTAAATATATACAAATAATGATATTGGGAAATAATTGTCTAACAACACACTATGTAAGTAATCATATCTACATGTAAAGTGTTATTAAGATATGCTGAATATGCTAAAATCACTAGTTTTATCATTTTACAATGATCTGTGGAGTAACATTTAAAAAGTTTATGGCATACATGTGATAATCAATGAATTCACTTCAAGTTGATGAAATTACTTAACATTTAGATTCCAAATATTAGAGGAAAAGCTTTCAACTTTTTCTGTTAAGAATGTCAGCTCTGGGTTTGTGATATATGGCCTTTATTGTGTTAAGGTATGATTTTCTTGTACTAAATTTGTTGAAAACTTTTATAGTAAAGGGCTGTTAAAATTAAAGAGTGGGCAAAAGACATGAATAGACACTCCTCAAAAGAAAACATACAAGCATCCAACAGGCACATGAAAAAATGCTCAGCCTCACTAATCATCAGAGAAATGCAAATCAAATCCACATTAAAATATCACCTAACTCCAGTAAGAATGGCCATCATTAATGAAACAAAAACAGCAGATGCTAGAGACCATACAGAGAAAAGACAACATTTCTACACTGTTGATGGGAATGAAAACTAGTTCAATCTCTATGGAAAGCAGTGTGGTGATTCCTAAAAGAATTGGAAATTGACCTTCCATATGACACAGCAATCTTCCTTCTTGGAATATACCTGGAAGAACTTAAGTCACTCTACAAAAATATGCCTGCACATGCATGTTTATTGCAGCACTATTTACAATAGCAAAAACATGGAACCAATCATGCTGCCCACTGAAACTGAACTGAATAAAAAAGATGTAGTATATATACATGGTGGAATATCATGCAGACATAAAAAAGAATGTAAGTATGGACTATGCAGCCACTTGGATGCATTTAGAATCTGTAATACTCAATGATTTATCATAGAAACAAAGAACTGAGTACCACATGTTCTACTCAGAAGTGGATCCTGAATATTACCATAGTACTATAAAAAAGGTATTGGCAGTAGCTGGAAACTGTCAGGGGAGGGGAGGGCACGTAACACCAATAAGACACCTCATCTCAAACTAGGCAAATTGGAGACCAAAGTAAGGCCCGAACCTTACCTGTACAATGACCACTTATATACATAATCCTGAACTGTACACATATCTTTAAAAAATTTCTCAAATGCCTTTTCAGTATATGTTGAAATGATCACATTTTTTGTTCTCAATTTTATTACTGGAATATATCATGTTTATCAACTTGCATGTGTTGAACTATTCTTACATACCTGGGAAATGAATCTCACTTGATCATGGTAAGTGAGTTTTGTAACATATTGTGAAATTCAGTTTGCTAGTATTTTTTGAGTTGTTTTTTTTTTTTTTTTGCATGCATGTTTATCAGAAATATTGGTCTGTAAGGTTTTGTTGTTGTTGTGTCATTGTTTGATTTTGGTATCAGGGTATTGCTGGCCTCTAAAATATAAGACCTGAAACACCGAAACTATTAGCATAAAACACAGAAGAAACACTTAATGAAATTAGGTTGGAAAAGAATTTTAAAAATAAGACTTTAAAAGCTCAGGAAACAAGAACAAACATAGACAAATAGAATTACATCAAACTAAAAATATTCTGCATATCAAAGAAAACAGTCAATAAAGTGAGCAGACAACTTACAGACTAGGAAAGTGATGCATCAGGTAAAGGGTTAATATCTAGACTATATAAGAAACCCAAAAGCAAAACGTCTCCAAATAATCCAAAAGAACTGAATAAAATGCTCCAAAGAGCTGAATAGACACTTCTCAAAAGAAGACAAACAAAGGTCCAATAGGCATAAAAAATGCCTCAAAACTCAATATCATTAATCAATAGGGAAACACAAATAAAAACCACAGTGAGATATCACTTCACTCAAGTTAGGATAGTTATTAACAATAAGACAAAAACATAACAAACGTTGAAAAGGATGTGGAGAAAGGGAAATTTGTATATGCTGTTGAGGGAATGTAAATTAGTACAGACATTATGAGCGATACTATGGAGGTTCTTTAAAAAATCAAAAGTAGGCAAGACAAATGGTTCTCACTTATTCCAGCACATTGGGGGGCTAAAGAAGGAGAATTTCTTTTCTACACTGTTGATGGGAAGGAAAACTAGTTCAACCTCTGTGGAAAGCAGTGTGGTGATTCCTAAAAAAAATTGGAAATTGACATTCCATATGACATAGCAATCTTCCTTCTTGGAATATACTTGGAGGAATTTAAGTCACTCTACAAAAACATGCCTGCACATGCATGTTTATTGCAGCACTAGAATTCCATCATTCCATATAACAATGGAAAGACGGAATGCTATTTCTGCTTGAGCCCAGAAGTTCAAGATCAGCCTATACAACATACTGAGACTTCATCTTCACCAAAAAAAATAAAATAAAATAAAATAGCCAAACATGATTTTGAACGTCTGTACTCAGGATGCTGAGGTAGAAGGATCACCTGGGCCCAGATGATTCAGGTGGTGGTGAACCGTGATTGTGATACTGTACTCCCAACTGGAAGAGAGTGAGACTCCCAACTCAAAGTAGATAATAACAATTAAAAGTAAAACTAAGGTGGACTCAGTGTCTCAGCCTGTAATCCCGTGTCTTGGGAGGCTGAGGTGAGTGGATTGCCTGAGTGGGCGGGTTCGAGACCCGCCTGGGCAACTTGATGAGACCTCATCTCTACAATAAATCAAAAATTGGCCAGGCATGGTAGCGCGCACCTGTAGTTCCAGCTACTTGGAAGACAGGCTGAAGAATCGCCAGAGCCCAGCAGGTAGAGGCTGCGGTAGCCAGGAGCGGCCACCGCACTCCAGTCGGGGCAACAGAGTGAGACCCCAAATCAAAAAAAAAAAAAAAAAAGTAAAACTAACATATGACCCAGGAATTCTATTAATTAATATTGTCTAAAGGACATCAAATCTGTATCTCAAAGAGATATCTGCACTCACATGGTGAATGCAGTGCTATTCACAATAGCTAAGAAATAGAATCAATATAAATGCAAAACAGTGGATAAAGAAAATGTGTTTATACACATATACATGTAACAATGGAATGATGGAATGCTATTTATAATAAAACATTAAAATTCTGTCATTACTGCAATATAGACAGACTTGGAAGAAATTATAATAAGTGAAATAAATTTGACAGAGAAAGACAAGCACAGCATATCATTCATATGTGGAACCTAAAAATTTTTATCTCAGAGAAGTAGAAAATAGAATAGTGGTTACCAGAGTCTAGGAGAATGAAGATAGTATGGGGAGAAGTTGGTTTACAGTAATAAAATTACATCCAGAAAAGAAAAATAAGTTATGGTATTCTATAACACAGTGGGGTGACTATAGCTAATAATAATATGTTGTATATTTCAAGATAGCTAGAAGAGAGAATTCTAAATGCCATTACCACAAGGAAATGATGAATGTTTAAAGTGGTGGTTATACTAAATATCTTGATATTATTATAATACAATGTATGCATACATGGAAACATTACATTGTTCCCCAGAAATATGTGCAATTATTATGTTCCAATAACAAATATAATGAAAATTACAAAAATATCCGGATGAGGATGAAAAAAGTCAAGCAGAGCTATAAACAGAGGTGATAATTATTATGAAGCTTAAGGAGGAGAGACAATGATTCATATCCAAGGTTTAGAATAAAAGGGAAAACATCTGAAACAAAATTTGAGAGAACATCAGCAGACAGATTTTGGGGTAAAGTAGTTTAACCAGCAGTAGAATCCATTAGTTGAGGAATAAATTAATCAATTTATTATTTTTTTTTATTAGAGTTATCACTCTGTCTCTGAAACTGCAGTGCAGTAACAGAATTATGACTCACCACAGCTTCTGCCTCCTGGATTTAGGTAATCCTTCCACCTCAGACTCCTGAGTAGCTGGGACTACAGGTGCCGGACACCGCACACCACATCTAGCTAATTTTATTTATTTATTTTTTGACAGATGTTGTCCATTATGTTGCCCAGGTTGGTTTCAAAGTCCTGGACTCAAGCAATTCTCCCACCTCAGCCTTCCAAAGTGCTGGGAATACCTGACCACCGCCTTTCCAATTTTTAAGTGTGGTGTCTACTGCAATAAATATAATCATGTTCCAAATTCTAATTATTTGGAGTAAGAATTCAAACTATGTAATTTATATAAAACAAAATATTTTTTCAAGAATATCAAGTTTACTAGAAACCTTATAAATATGCTTAAATATTTATTCTAAATGCTCTTTCTCTGATATGTTCTTAAACCTGAATTTGCCATGCAAATGGAAAAATGGCAAACTCCCTTTTCAATGATTGGGAAACATGTACATTTTATGTAAAGTATAATTGACTGTAAAAATTAATTGTTCCGTCTCAAATTAAATGGAAAATATTTATAGATACAAAGTAAAATGGTTGCTGCCAGAATTCAGTGAAATAAAACAAAATCTATCAATATAAACAAGCAATCTAAAATATATGCATTATACATACCATATACAAAAGAATATACAAATTTGTTTCAAGTCACACTTTATTTTTTTACTTCATTTAGAATTGGAATATTTTTGTTCATTTATTAGTTATAAAAATATCTTCATGTAATTCTATGAAAAAGTGCTTAAGTCTATTTGGTGGACCAATTCAGAAAAATTGTCCAAATCTGCAAACATTGATTCTTTAAAAAAAAATCACCCAAGACTCTTTTGAAGAGACTCACAACAAATGTTTAGGTTCTGAGATGATCTTTGGTACAGTAATTGTTTTCTCCAGCCATCCAGAGATCACTGATTTTAACTGTCTTCTGAGATCTGGAGACTGAATGTTTGTCAGCTGCCCAATTTGTTCTGAAAATGTTAGCTCTCAGGAGAAATGTTCGCCTCTCAGACCTGTCTCTTCCTCACAATAGTCTCTAGCTGTCAATGTCACAGTATGTATATTCCTAAGAGGTGACACAAAGATCTAAGATATCTCCTAATTAGGATAGAAGGAAATATCAAAGAAAGATCTTTCTCCCTCTTTTTCTTTCTCCTTTCCCCCTCACAGATACAGCATGTGGTCATTACAATGTGATTTGTGTAATAGTTACAAGGTTGTTTATTTGATGTATTCCTAAAATCTTTAATAAAGCATCATTCTAAGGCAAATTTGTGAAGTCATCAAACCTTGCTTTTTAGTGGCATTGGCCTGACACTTTGGTATTTTTCCTTTTTTAAAATGCAGCTTGCTCTAACACTTTTGCTATTCCATGTCTTTTACACGCTTTTCCTCCTTCAGATCACTCTTTGTGCTGCATTGGCACTTGCATCTGTAAAACTCACTCACACAAATATGTACTAATGTGTTATCGATTTCAAAGTGGTTCCCATTTTATGCAAGCTTTGTATTTTAGCAGAAAAACATTAAACCTTGATTAAGTTTTCATTTTAAGAAAAAAAAACACTATGTAGATACCATTATAGTCCTCAAATCTATCATGAATTAATTACAAATAATTTCAAATTGAAGTTGTTAATACATTAAAATGCTTTAACATAAAATAATATGTAGTAATCTTTAATTTAGTGCTTTAAAATATTTGACAAATGAATGTTCAAACTATTTTTAATAAAGCAATTCAAAATGATAATATATTTGAATAGACATTTCTCCAAAGAAGACATACAAATGACTAACAGGCATATGAAAAAAAAAATCTTCAATATTACAGGTCACCAGGAAAATGCAAATGAAAACCACAATGAAATATCACCTCACACCTGTTAGAATGGATATTATAAAGAAGATGAGAGGTAGCAAGTGTTTTCTAAGATTTGGAAAAACTAGGACCCTTTTACACTGCTGGTGGAAATGCAAAATGGTGCAACTTTTTTGAGAAACAGTGCAAAATTCTTCAAAAAATTAGAACTGTGATTCAACAATCCTACTTCTATATATTTATCCAAAAAACCATGAAGTCAGAATCTTAAAGAGATATCAGCACTCCTATGTTTGCTGCAGTGCTATTAATACTAGCCAAGATGAGACTCAACTTAATTGTTCATTAATAAATTAATAAAGAAAATGTGACATATACAATAAAAAGTATGCAGAACCTTGAGGTCATGATTCTAAGGGAAATAAGCATGTCACAGAAAGACATATCCTGTATGATTCTACTTATAGGAGACATCTTATCTAAAACAGTCAGATTTATGGAATCAAAGAGTGGAACAGGTATCAGAGAATTAGGGAGATACAAATCAATAAGCATAATGTTTAGTTAAGTGAGATGAATAAGCTCTAGAGATATGCTATACAAGAGGGGACCAAAAAAAAAAATCTTCTGAATTTATTTAATTAAAAAAATGTGTTTTTATTCTTACATGTTTAAACTTCAGTCACCTTCAAAGTACTCTTCTTTTGATACAACTATTGAGATGCTTTTTTCACTGCTCAAAACTGTTTTTGAATGTGTCAATTTTAATGACTTTTAGTAGTTATTCCATGTTTGTTTGTTTATTTCACCTCTTTCACATTGGTAAAACATTTCCCTTTGAGGAATTTTTTTCATTAGAGGAAAAACAATTTCTCAGAGTGAGAGTGGGTGAACAGGGAGGGTGAAACATGGGAATCATGCAATTTTTGGTCAAAGACTGTTGAACACTTAGCACAATGTAGGTGGATACATTAGTAAATCATCCATCATAAAATGGGCAAAAGTGAAAGAATCTCTAAAAAAACTCACTGAAGCTGTATACAGCCTCTTACAACAGTCTATATGGTTCAGGGATGCCAATAGGTTCCTAGAACTCTTATGTAGCAAAGGAAGTCTGTACTACAAGGGGCCTCCCCTCTGGTTATTTTGGGCCTCCCCTTTTGCACAACATTGTACCTGTTGTCATAAATAATATATTGTACACTTACACATTTGTTAAATGGATAGATCTCATGCTTAATTTAGAAAAAAACTAAATAAATATGAACAAATATGAAATAATAAATAAAAATATGTATTAAAAGATGAATCGTTCAAGTTATTTCAAATATTAGTGATGCCCAGGAAGAATGAGGTACACGGGTAGTTAGAAAGTGAGAAAGCAGAATTTATGAGAGGACAGAGATGCTCTCACAGTGGGAGGATACCCAAAGGGGTTGCCTGTCTGGGGCTGAAAACCTAGTGCTTATATAGCCCTAAGTCGAAGCTGATTGGTTAGCATTAGCTGTGAGCTGTATTTCTGATTGGTCAGTATTAAGGTAGGGGCCTAATGGTGAGCTGATTGGTTGCTTCTCAATCCCAGCAGTGAGTAGTTAAGCTTTAGCTTGAGAGACTTGCAGGGAGCTTGTTTACCAATGCTGAGCCTAAGAGGCCTGCTAGGAGTTCACACCTTGTTACAAGAGGACCCACCTGTCTGTCTAACTTTTTCTAACTATCTCCTGTCTCACTACCTCATTTTTATGTTCAATTTATTTGTGTTCTTCAATATACTTTAGTTATTTTCGTTTAAAAATATCAAAATATATAATCATTTGCAATCTATTTTGAATTGTCATTTGATTTAGTATAACATAGTTTTTCTAAATTATAACATATAATAAATTAAAGAAATATGCTGTTTACAGAAGGGTAATATTTATGATTCATTAATATAAACACAAACTTTAGAGTGAAGATTATCAGTAGTACATCAGTCCCCATGAAAAATATGAAGTTAATTTTTACTATAATGCTTTCACATTCTTAAAGAAAATTATATACCCTCAAATAGATTGTTTCTGCAATGCAGAAATCACCTCTGTCAAGAGAAATAGTAACTTACTATTGGAATGTAAAATATTAGAACATAACCTTTGTTTAAGCAAGTTCTTCCTGTCATATCTAAGATGAGTCAAGATTCTGACTAATCTCCCTCATGAGATCTATATTAAAAATCTTATCCAAATAATTTACATAATTTTGTTTTTAATTTGTGTTTATAAATAGAAAAAATTAAATATTCACATACTCGTTTTTATTTTATTTAACTTTTGAAATTCTAAAACAGAATTTCAGATTGTTTTTCATGTTTCATTAAATAGATAATAATAGTGACAAAACCAAAATAACTTAGTAACTTGAGCGTTTTTCAAACTTTCTGTTTATCAGATAAACTTTTCAGAAGTCAGTATAATCAACAGACCTGGATATTAATATGAAAAACTCTCAAAAAATAGTTATTCCATTTTCTTACTCTATCTTACCTGATCTATATATAACACCATATGAATGTTTGCTCTCCTTAACAAGTCTGAAAGGGGTACTATGGTTTAGTAATTGAAGGCCAAGATACTGGTTCAAATCCTGACTTTCCCACTTCCTAATTATGTAGTCTTGGACAATTAAATTTTCTGATCCTAAATTTTCTCCTCTGTAATACAGGAATAATAATAGGTCTGAATATGCTAATTCATGTGAAACACTTTATCAGGTTTAGACAGTATTAAATTTAAAAAAAGACTATTTTACTCACAAAGTAGAATGTGTGATGATTTACAAAACTCCCTTCTGTGTGAGTAATATACATGTGAGCACATACATTGCTGGAAGAATGTGTCTGTTGATCTGGAAAGTATTTTGATGTTTTGAGAAAAGCCTGAGGGCTGCATTGTCAGTCCTAAACTTCTCTTTGCTTCATCCATGTACCTATAAGATTATTAATAAAGTTTGATGCTGGTTGAGATTTTAGTTCATATGAGTCTGATTTTACAATAAATGCTCTCTGTTATCTCATTGGCCCATAATTTATAATCAATATTTTTTACTGACAACATGAATAAATGAATAGAAATTATATATTCTATTGTTAAATAAATCAACATACACAAATAAATTTGATATTTGTCAATAATAGGCAGAAAAAATAACAATTCATATGAATAGTTTTAATAACTTGTCTTTTGCACCTTTACTATTTTAATTTACTAAATAAAGAAAATTATATATTTTAATTATCATATATTTTAAAACACTATCCTTTGCCATATTGGCTGTAATGTGGTAACTTCAAATCTGAAAGGTCTGAGCATAATGTTTATTTATTCCAAAAAGGTCACTCAAGGTCCAGCAGAGAAAGATATTGCCAAGAGCAGCAATCTTAATTGCTTAAAAGCAAGCTTAAAATACCCCTTAAGCTATCATAAATGAAAAAAGATATGGAAGTTCACCTCATAATGATAAAAGATTCAATTTATCAACAAGAAATATCCATCCTAACCATATATTCACCAAATATGGAGCACCAAGTTTCATAAAGAAGTTTCTAGGAAAACTAAAAAAAGATATGAAATCTAACACTATCATAGCTGGAGACTTAAATATGCCACTCTCAACCCTAGACAGGTCATCACGACAAAAAAATTAACAAGAAGACCCAGATCACCAATGTGTCACTTGATTAAATGGATTTAATTGATACCTACAGAACATGCCACCTAAAAACCACAAAGTATACATTCTTCTCATCACCACATAGAATGCACTCTAAGGTAGACTACATCCTCAGCCATAACTCAAGTAAAACAAATTTCATAAGATTGAAATACTGCCATTCACCTTCTCAGACTACAGTGGAATAAAAATAAATATCAACAACAACAAAATCCCCCACCAAACCACAAAGACATGGACAGTAAACCACATGATGCTGAACAACTCCTGAGTCAACATGGAAATCAAAACAGAAATTACAAGATTCTTGGAAACAAATGAAAATGAAGAAGCATCTTACCAAAATCTCTGGGATACCATGAAATCAGTATCAATAGGAGAATTCATATCTCTATGAACAAACATGAAGAAAATGGAAAGATCATAAGTTAACAGCCTAAGAAATCACCTGGAAAGCTGGAAGAGCAAGACCAACAAAACTCTAACTTCAACAGAACCTAGATCAGCAAAATAAAAGCCAAAATTTGGGACATAGAAGACAAACATATAATACAAAAAAATCAACAAAATGAAAAGCAGGTTTTTTGAAAGGAGAAACAAGACTGATGAACCTTTAGCTAGACTGAACAAAAAAAAAAAGTGAAAAAAGCCCAAAGAAACACAATCAGAAATGCAAAAGACAAAGTCAAAACTGACCCCAAAGAAATATAAAAGATTATCAGAGATTACTATGTACACTTGTATGGAAACAAGCTTGAAAACTTAAATGAAATGGAGGACTTTCAGACATCACAAAGCCTCCCCAGGTTGAAACAAGGAGAAATCAAGACCCTAAATAGACCAATTACAATTCAGGAATTTGTGTCATAAGAAAACTACCTACCAAAATAGCCCTGGACCAGATGACTTTCCAGCAAAATTCTACAAAACATACACGGAGAAGCTGATACCAATAATATTGAAAGCAGTCCAGACAACCAAGAAGGATGAAATATTCCCCAAGTAATTGTATGATGCTAACATCACATTGACACCCAAACTAGATAAAGATCCAACAAAGGAAGAGAACTATAGGCCAATATCTTTCATGAACATAGATCCTAAAATTCCCAACAAGATCCTAGCAAACTGGATCCAACAACACATCTCAAAAATGATCCACCATGCCCAAGTAGGCTCCATCCCCAGGGTGCAGGGCTGGTTCAACATCAACAAGACCATAAACATAATTAAATACATCAATAGATGTAAAAACAAAATGCATGATTATATCATTAGACATAGAAAAAGCTTTTGATAAAGTCTACCATCTCTTCTTGATTAAAACCCTCAAACATCTAGGTATAGATGGAACATACCTCAAAAAAGTAAAAGCCATCTACAAGAAACCCACAGCAACATACTGCTAAACAGATATTGTAACCATTTCCCCTGAAAACCGGAACAAGACAAGAAAGCAGTCTCATCTCTCCTGTTCAACATAGTCTCAGAATGCCTAACTAGAGCAATCAGACAAGATAAGGAAATCAGGGATATCCAAGTAGGAAGAGAGGAAGTTAATTTATCCCTCTTTGCAGATGACATGATTCTTCTATCCCTCGAAAATCCAAGAGAATCTGTCAAAAACCTCCTTGCACAGATAAATGACTTTGACAAAGTCTCAGGAAATAAACATGCAAAAGGCAGCTGCATTCCTATACACCAACAATAAACAAACATAAACTCAAATAAAAAGCACAATTCCATTCATAATAGCCATTAAAAAATGAAATATCTTGGCATCTTCTTAACCAGAGACATGAAAGACCTTTACAATGAAAACTGCAAAACGCTGCTCAAAGAAATCAAATGATAACACAAATAAATGGAAAAATATTTCATGCTCATGGATTGGAAAAATTAACATTATTAAGATGTCCATCTTACCCAAGGAAAGCTACAGATTTAATGCAATACCCAATAAATTAGCTGCAGCATTCTCTCATACCTGGAAATGACAATACAGAAATTCATATGGAAACATAAATGACCACGAATAGCCAAATCACACTCCCAGACTTTAAACTTTATTATAAAGCTACAATAATCAAAACAGCCTGGTATTCATACAAGGGCAGGCATATAACCATTGGAACAGGATAGAGATTCTGGAAGTAAAACCTCAATTTTTCAACCAACTCATCTTCAACAAAGCCTCTATCATCAACCACTGGGGAGAAAATAACCTAGTCAGTAAATGGTGTGGGAAAACTGGCTGACCACATGCAGAAGATTAAAACAAGACCTATCACCTTACACAAAAATCAACTCTAAATGAATCAGAAATGTAAAGTCTCTAAGAACCATAGAAAATGCAGGAAACACACTTACGGAAATTGAAACTGGCAACCAATTCCTGACCAAAACCCCAAGTGCCCATGCCATAAGAGATTAGAGAGACAAGTGGGACCTCATTAAACTGTCAAGTTTCTAAAAAACCAAGGAAACCATTAAGAGAGCAGGGAGACAGTCCACAGTTTGGGAAAGAATATATATATATATTTGCCAACTGTGTATCTGACAAAGGCATAACATCTAAGATCTACAAGGAACTAAAACATGCCAAAAAGGAAAAAAACAGCCCCATTACAAAACGGACAAAAGATATGAATAGACACTTCTCAGAAGAAGACAGACTAGCAACCAACAGATACATGAAAAAATATTCAGCCTCACTAGTCTTCAAGGAAATGCAAATTAAAACCACACTGAGGTACCACCTAACTCCAGCCAGGATGGCCTTCATCAATAACTCAAGAAACAACAGATGCTGGAGAGGATGCAGGAAAAAGGGAACATTTCTACACTGTTGGTGGGAGTGTAAACTAATACATCCTCTGTGGAAAACAGTTTGGCGATTCTTAAAAGTTCTAAAAATCGACTTTCCATATAACTCCACAATCCTCCTACTGGAAATATACTTAGAGGAACTCAAATCACTCTGTAGTGATACCCGTACTCACATGTTTATTGCAGCACTATTTACAATAGCAAAAATATGGAACCAACTGTGATGCCCATCAAGAGAGGACTGGATTAAAAAAAAAAGTGGTACATATACACTATGGAATATTGCACACCCATAAAGAAGTACAAAATTATCCATTCACATTCACTTGGTTGGACTTAGATTCTATAATACTGAGTGATCTATCACAGAAAAAAGAAATTGAGTACCACATGTTCTCATTCATAAGCAGACCTTGGCCAATTATCATAATACTGTAAGAAGAGATTGGCAGTAGTTAGCAATTACCAGGGGAGTGGGAAGCATGATGGGCAGTAGTGGGAAACTGCTAGGTGAAGGGGGTGTACACCTCATCAACAAGGGTACCTGCATAATGAACATTATTATACCTAATCCTAAATCATACCCCACATTTTCAAATTAAAAAATTAAAAAAAAAAAAACAAAGAAACGGAGGTTCCAATGGCAGCAGATCGGTGAAGAAATCATGCCTCAGCATAGTACAACAATTTTATAATCAGGCAAGTTAATCATTCAAATTCCTATACAGTGTTTACAATTACATTGATTACGAGTGATGACTACATTTTCCTTAGGATTGCTTGATCACCTGCATCTCATAACAGTACACTTGACTCATAACTGGGAATATGCATTTCCTTCAGTGTCGAACCTTTATCAGAAGACACTTCCAGAGTGAGGGAGATGAAAGAAGTCAGGTATAAGGGTAAATAGTCTATGTCTGTACCATACCTCCCATTGGTCAATTTTGACACCTTCTAACATGTATGCGTGAAAACATTTCTAGGCCCCTGTTTTATTTCATTGAGCTATTTGTTTATCTTTATTCTAACACTACATTGTTTTTGTTATCAGCATTATAGTGTCTTGAAATTATGCTGAATACATTCTTCATCTTTATTTTACTCTTCCGAAGTTGTTTAGGCTATCCTATTTCTTCTGTGTTGTATATAAGTTCTAGGATTATTTTCTTGATTTTTCAAGCAAATTGTGAGAAAAGAACTAATAGCTTTTATTTGAAGAATGCAAGACTTCCAATTATCAGGCATAAACAGACATTAAAATGAAACCGTGGTAAGCTGTATTGCCCCCTTTGATCTATGTATTAATTTTTAAGACTTCTTGTTATTTCCACAGGTAACTATAAATTAACCTAATAATGCCACACTGATTCAGCGACCCACCATCACAAACCCTCTATTACTATAAAATATATTTATCTAGAGACAGCTCAGGGGTACTCTACATATAGCCTGTAATTTTAGAATAGCTATTAGGAAATTCCTACCATATATAGCACCACTCCCTAAAAACTATAAAAAACAAAATACACTTACTTGTAACCTCTTGTCAGGCCAGTTTTTTATTTAAAAAATTGTTTAAGGTTAAGTTTAGACATTTTCCTTTGTATTTAAGTTGGACTAAATGTAAAAATTTATTGCACATTTCTACTTCTCCACCTTCACTCCCTTTGAATCTAGTAACTGCTACTGGTACTGAAGAGAACACAATCATCTGTATTGAGCCCCCTGATAAGTACAGAATGCACATCCCTGTAGAATCCTCTCTTGGACCTAAATAAGATATGGGCTCTGTTAAAACTCCCTAAAACCCCAAGAATGTATTTGTTTCCTTACACTTTAAATAGCAACTGTTTTCTTGTATGCCTTTGGATTAAATCTATGTACAATGCTAAGCTTTATTTAAGTCTTGTGAACTAAAAACTCCCAGTATAAGTGAAGAACTGTACCAATTGGAAAGTACAGAGTCCCAAATCCTTCAAAGCCATTGTAACTTGAAAGAATGGCAAGATTGATGCAATCCGAACACCGGTTTACACCAGCAACTGCTGGGGGTCTAAACTCTGATGAGAAAAGAAAGTAATAATGGTGACAAGACACATAATTGTTTTTAACCAATTGTTTAGACATATAAGACAATATCTATTTAATTATAAATAACTATAATGAATTTGTTTTGCCTTGAGCAGATTTTGGTGGCTATACTGAGTTCTGACTCTCTGAATTCTAAATTCAGCTTAGAATTCTTTCTTCCAAGTTTCCTGCCTCTTGGATTTCACTGGCAAAAAAGAGAAAGCAACCAAGTGTTTTTCAGGCTATTTACACATCGGGCAATAAAACTCACACTCTATATATTAATAATGTGTGGCCAATCACTAACTAATATTTTTGTAAGCCAATGAGAATTTTGACAAACAACTTTGTAACAACCTACTCTTTACCTTTCTTTTTTGCCATTAAAAGTCCACTGTAACAGCTGCTAATCAGAGTTTATATTCAGGACTATTTGAATTTATACTCCTGGGCTACAATTCTCAAGCTAGGCCCAAACAAACTCTCTCCTTATATTTATTTTGCCTTTGCTTTTTCTTTTTACATCAACAATTTCATCAAATTTATAGAACAATTTCATAATATTTATAATAAGATAGTTTTATTATATTGATTGTCTTCATTAATTATTGTGATATACTTCTCCACTTATGTACATTTGCACTATTTTCTCTCAACAATATTTTACAATTACTAATCCTCAGAACCTACCTATATTTTGTTAATATTATCACAAGTTATTTCATGTTTTTTGAGGCTACAGTAAATTATATTTAAATTTTTTTCAACCTCCAATTTTTTCCTTGCTATTATATTGACTTTTTTTTTTTTTTGAGTTGAAGTCTCACTTTGTCACCCAGACTGTGTGCAGTGGCCGCTCCCGGCCACCGCAGCCTCGACCTGCTGGGCTCCGGCGATCCTTCCGCCTCAGCCTTCCAAGTAGCTGGAACTACAGGTGCGCGCT
>CAUYQG010109404.1:0-15113 GCA_963574415.1 Tarsius wallacei | reverse complement strand
AAAAATGTGGTACATATACACAATAGAATATTAGGCAGCCATAAAGAAGGACAAACATATAGACTTTGCAGCAACTTGGATGGATTTAGAGTTGATCATACTCAGTGATCTAACACAGAAACAAAGAACAGAGTACCATATGTTCTCACTAATAAGTGGACCTTGAACAATTATAATACTGTAAGAAAGGGATTGGCAGTAGTGAGAAACTGTCAGGTTAGGAAGGGTGGGATTAAAAGTTGAAGGACAAGCCGGGCTCGGTGGCTCAGCCTGTAATCCCGCGCCTTTCTTTGGGAGGCTGAGGTGAGTGGATTGCCTGAGCCCGCGGGTTGGAGACCCGCCTGGGCAAGCGAGACCTCATCTCTACAATAAATCAAAAATTAGCCGGGTGTGGTAGCGCGCGCCTGTAGTTCCAGCTACTTGGAAGGCTGAGGCGGAAGGATCGCCGGAGCCCAGCAGGTTGAGGCTGCGGTGGCCGGGAGCGGCCACTGCCCTCCAGCCTGGGCGACAGAGTGAGACTACAACTCAAAAAAAAAAAAAAAAAAAAGACTTAGTGAGTCCCTAACATTTACTTCGGCTAAGGTATGGATTTGAATTCTACTCTCTGGGTCACTGTAAAACTGAGTCCTTTAGCCGGTGTATGAGTCTAGGCAATTCTCCTTCATCCGTGTCTCAAACCAGCTTTCTTGTGTTTTACTTATAAGCACAATGGTTAGTTGTCTTAGAATTGAGGAATTATGTTCCAAACAAAGCTCTGATTATCATTACCCAAAGTGGAGGGCCTTATTTCAGTGCCGAAAATAGATGTCTTATATTCCTAGGCAGAAATAGAAATTTAGAATGCATTTTAAAAGTACGCATGTTGGGGAGTGGTGGGGTGGGTAATGAAATGTGAAGGCATCTGCATTAGCCGTATGAAGATTCAGGCAATATAAGGCATTTGAAATGACAAGGGACACTTCCACGGGAGTCTTCTCCAGCATTTCCCAAAATATGTAAATCAGCATGTTTCTAGATATTTTGTAAAGAATGAGTTTTGTGGTTAAATAGCCGACAAAGTCCTGAAAGGTTAATCCACCTTAGGGTAGGGTGTTTTAGGGTCATTGTACATTGTTAATCTCTACTGTGGTCATAGATTTATAATGAAATTCAAATTTTTCCATAAAGCATTTTTGCAGGAATTTGGTCTATTGGTTTTTTTGTCATCTCAATCTCCAATTTATCTTATTTTAATTACATGATATTGTGAAAGTTATACTCCACAAAGACAGGTAGTTACAAATGGGGACATTTTAAGTAACAGATTATTTTGCTATGTCATGATACCTATCAATTAAACTGTACAAAAAGGAGCAGTAGGACACTGTTGTTTAAATTGATCAGTTCTGAATTTTAAGATATTTGTACTGATAACTAAGATAGGACCTATATGCTTTTTAACCAGTGTTACTGAAGTGTGGTCTGTACCAGCACTGTTTGCTATTGGTCTAGGTCAAGAAGATAATATAAATTGAAAATTAATGTTAAACTTTTACAGCAATGTGCTAGTGCTGTGACATCCAAGAAAGTGATCAGTGTACTCTTCTTGTTATTCAGGCTCTGGTCCTGTTGGGTGATGTCAGTCTATGTAGTGAATTACATGTAGTTCAGCTACTTACTATCATCACTCATTTCCAATGGAATGAAAGTTAATAAACAAACAAAAACATACTTTTTTTTCTAGCATCAGATCATTTGAGAAACACTGCACTGAAGGATAATTAAGCTGTGAGTGTAATGGTGCATAATAGATACATATTTTAAAAAGGAAGGGATCAGGTTTTTGCTGTATCCATGGCATTTTAACTATTCTACCACTGAAAATGGTACACAACTTTTTGAAACCTGGTTGAGTTTCTAGATTCTTCCACCAGACAAAAACCTATTTTTCTATTCTATAGAGAGAGGCAACTTCTTTTTCACTGGGGATTTTCTCATCCTAGGATATCAGGGGCACTATGAGGACTGGTCTATTCCCATTCAATTAGCTATTCACCCTGTCACCATTATTTAAATATGGTTCATTGGCATTTTCTTTATTTATAAATTCTATGCAAATAGAGCTCATGCCCTAGTTCCTTTCAAATAAATTGCTGCCTCAGGTCCTGCCTGTATAGAAATTCCGGAGCAAGTATGACCCATAGATTTTGGATTTTAATGCTTTTTTTTTTTCTCTCTTTTTGGCTAACACTTTCAGAGCTTGCACTGTGACAGCTTCTAGTAAGAGCTCAGTACATATCAACAATTACTAAAATTATTCTCTGTTTCCTGTATGTGAGGAAAGACAACACAAGCATTTTTATAAGGAGAATTGTAAAATTGGCTCCTTCTCTGGTTATTTTAAAGGACAATTATGGATGATAATCACTTAGGGACTATTTGGTGGCCTATGTATCATGTTTAAAAATATTATTCCTGTGTGCTTTGACATTTTGTTTTAAACATTGATGTGTTTAAACAACTTATTTTATTTTATTTTATTTTGAGTTGGAGTCTCACTCTGTCGCCCAGACTGGAGTGCAGTGGCCTCTCCCGGCCACTGCAGCCTCGACCTGCTGGGCTCCTGCGATCCTTCTGCCTCAGCCTTCCGAGTAGCTGGAATTACAGGCACGCGCTACCATGCCCAGCTGATTTTTTGATTTACTGTAGAGATGAGGTCTCGCCAACTTGCCTAGGTGGGTCTTGAACACGCGGACTCAGGCAATTCACTCACCTCAGACTCCCAAAGCACGGGATTACAGGCTGAGCCACAGAGCCTGACTTAAACAACTTTTTTTAAGTGAGAGCATTCTACCTTCTTGGTTTTCCTTTCTTTTTCAGAAGTATCCTTTTTCTAAGCATTTATATGATTGGTATCAAATCTTATACTTTGTCTTTTAACTTAACTTTATTCCTTGAATGATATAGCTTGATCTTTCCAACCTAAGTCCACCTCATTCTTGGATGGTGGTTGAGGTTTTTGTTGAATGGATGTACAGTTATGAGTTCTCCCACTTTTGTACTGGTGGGCACTTAGGTGACCTGATCAGGACCTGATCATGACTATATAGACTAGTTAAGTTCAAAATATTAATGAAGATAAAATGTTTTTACATTCATGCAAATTACCATGTGCTAAAGGGACTAAAGGAAATCAGCTTGGCCCTAAAGGGGAAAAAAAGGCAGCAATTTCAAAGGCATTTGAACAACACTAAAATAAAATTAATTAACTTCCCTTTAAACAAATTCTTTTAAGTTTTCATGGCAATTTGTGCTTGTGAAAAAATTCTTGGCGTGTCTTCCACAGGAAAGATACTCACTCTCTGTAAACTCTACAGATAGGAGGAAAAAGATAAAATTCCAAGTGGAAAAGGAAGGCTGTTAACACTAGACAGAGTAGAAAAATATTTTAGTTGCACAGTCGCCTGCTACAAGGCTCTTTGAAGCAGTCTGAAACTCTGCAATGTTAATTATGTAAAAAATTTTCTCATAAATTAAAATATAGGCTGGATGTGAGACAGTCTCTTATTGGCTTCCAGTCACACTGTGAGTGCTCAGATATTTGTTAAATGAATATGGTTGTGGGATGAATGACCAAATGCAGACCCAAAAACAGAAACATGGCTGAGGTCTCATGGTGAGTTCACTGTGCTTGGACCATAAGTCCTGAAGAATGGTCAGCAGCCCGCTAAATCTTCCTAAAGGACTGAAAAATGACTCCAAAATTCAAAATAAATCTCAAGATCTGGAGTTAGGGAATAGGAAAGTACTTTAACCAGTCCCTCATCCCTCAGAAGTCTGGCAGAAGTTAGGAGAGTATCCTGCTGTGGAAGGACCCTTTCATGGACCATACATGGGCACAGCACCATGATTCTTTCAAAGTTGAAGGATAATTATTAAAAAATAAAGAATACTCTTATGAATCATGCCTACTCACTATAGATATCATCTTAAAGTTGATTGCCATATGTTTTTCATTGGAGAAATTATTTTTAAGGAAGTCTGTGACCATAGAGTAAGGCATCAATTTGAACATACATAGAGAAGAAAAACACAGACCCCAAATTCCAAAGAAAATTAGAGTCACCTCTTTCAAACTGAGGTGGAAAGCTATGATTTGGAGTTGTATGATAGATAATGATTTCCTGGAAACTTAAATTATAGACTTGGAAATAAAATAGTGTGTTGCAATAAACCAAGTATTGGAAGATCCGGGGTCTAGTTCTTCTTATTATTTTTTTTAACTACTTTTATATCTTTGGGCAAGAAACTTAGCCTGACTAGGCTTCATCATCAGAAAGTTTGAAATAAAAATGCCAGCCCTGTTGCTTTTGTAAGATTGTTGCGAAGATGAAATGAAATAAATGACTATGAAAACATTTTATAAACTGCTGTTATACAACTAACTATAAAGTCCCATTATTTGTTAAGGATTACAATGTTCTCAAACTTTACTGTGTGGATAAGAATCATTTGTGGTGCTTGCTAAGTGCAGTTTGGAGACCTTCTATTTCCAGCAATCCATAAGGCAACATAGCCTGAAAAACTCTCTCACCATACAGCTCCTAGAATTTCTGGTTAACATATAGCCAACATCATTAGAAATGCTTAACTGAGCTTGTGGCCAAGAAAGGAAAATTCCTAGGGTCAGAAACTAGAAAGGGTAATGGAAACTTGGAGAGGGAATTGGGTGCTGAAACCACACTACCCCAAGGGGCAATAACCTAGAGTCCTGCATCTCAGGATACAAGGGCAGAAACTTAGGTCTGAGGCTTACCCTTGGTGGGGAACGGAAATTGTGACCTCCCATACATTCATCTATCCCACAGGTCTTTTTTTTAAAAAAAATTAAATTTGTATTTTAAAGATGTGGGGTACAATTCAGGGTTAGGGATACAAATGTTCATTATGCAGGTAACCTTGTTGATGAGGTATGCCCCTGCCCCCTGGCAGTTTCCCACTACTGCCAATCCCAAAGGTCTTTTTCCTCATTAAAAAGGCAAATAAGTCCTGGTGCCATGGCTCCTGCCTGTAATTCCAGCACCTTGGGAGACCAAGGCAGGAAGATTGCTTGAGTCCAGTTTAAGAGCAGCCTAGGCAACATTGCAAGACCTTGTCTCTACAAAAAACAAAACAAAACAAAAAACCTTGCCAGGTGTGTGGCGTGTTCCTGTAGTCCCAGCCACTCAGCAGACTGAGGTGGAAGGATTGTCTGAGCCCAGGAGGTAGAGGCTGTGGTGCGCCATGATTTGCCTGAGCCCAGGAGGTGGAGGCTGTGGTGAGCCATGGTTGTGCCACTGCACTCCAGCCTGGGCGGCAGAGTGAGACTTGGACTAAAACATAAAAATAAGTAAATAAAATAAGAAGATAAAAATTAAAAGGCAGGCAAAAATAAAAACCTATCTTTGGTGAAGAGATGTAACAAGGAGCTAACCTTCTTGGCCTGAGTTCTAAGAGGAGGTAAGAATGAAGTCTTCCCAGTAGATTATTTTCCCTATCCTCTTTTGTTACTTTACACCACGTGCATAGTCCACGAAGACCCAAGCCATGAAGCAAATTCTGAGTTCCTGGGTTGGTGGAACAAAGGCATGGAGGGCAGAAGCCACAGCATTTTTTTCTCACAGGAACGCTGCCTCTTTACCCAGGTGTCATTTGGTTCTGGATGTAAAGCACAATCTAATGTTAGCTCCAGGTCCCAAACCAGTTTGTTACAAGACCCGGCAGAAATATAGACTCTCAAGGACTTCACCTATTGGATATGAGATACAGAATATAAGTATGTTTAAAATATCTAAAAAGCGCAGATTCTTGGGTCCCATCTTAGTCCTAATAAATTGAGAGCCAAGCCTGGGCAACATAGCGAGACCTCATCTCTCACAAAAAAAAAAAAAAAAAGATTAGTCAGGTGTGGTGGCATGCACCTGTAATCCTAGTTTCTTGGGAGGCTAAAGCAGAAGGATTGCCTGAGCCCAGGAGGTTGAGGCTGTAGTAAGCCATGATTGTGCTACTGTACTCCAGCCTGGGTGACTGAGTGAGATCCCCAAGTCAAAATAAATAAATAAAAATAAATCAGTAGCCATAGCTGGCCCAGAAACCTCAACTTTAAGATGCAGAGGGTGCTGGGCTTGGTGTCTCAGCCTGTAATCCAAGCACTGTGGGAGGCCGAGGTGAGTGGATTGCCTGGGCCTGCAGGCTCAAGACCAGCCCAGGCAACTTGGTGAGATCTCATCTGTACAATAAATAAAAAATTAGCCGAGTGTGGTAGTGCGCACCTGTAGTTCCTGCTACTTGGAAGATAAAAAATTAGCCGAGTGTGGTAGTGCGCACCTGTAGTTCCTGCTACTTGGAAGGCTGGGGTGAAAGGATCGCTGGGGTGGCCGTGAATGTGCCTCCATTGCACTCCAGCTTGGACGACAGAGTGAGACTCCAAAAAAAAAAAAAAAAAAAAAGATGCAGAGGGCTGTTCGAAGACCCATTGGGAAATAGGGCTTTGCCAATTTTCCAAAGTTTATCCTAGCCACTTGAAATACTACAGATAGTCACATTTTGTTCCACCTCAGCATCAGTGGCTTCAACAGCTACCTATTAATGAGAAATTTCCTTTTCTCCCCTGTGGCTATTTAGGCTTTGACAGTTTTCTTACCTGAGTTGAAAATTAGGTAACCCTAATTTTTCTTCACTGGACTGAAAACAAGCCAACAAAATGAAACCAAAAAACCTCCCAATCCCATCAACAACAATGGTACAAAACCAACATGGAGGTTAAATGAAAGTAACGTTCTCTGCCCCTCTTCTGCCATCTGCTTCACTGGGCTCCCTAGTGCCTTGCTGCTGAATCTCGCTAGACTGGAAAGCCCCCCTCATCTTGTTAGGACTTACAAAGGTTAACACGCTGCATAATGGGCCATTGAGGCAGATGGTGGCTCTCTTTGATGCTTGTGTTCTTTCCATATTGAAAGCTTGTAGTTGTTCCAGATGTGTTTTGCCCTTCAGATGAGGGGTGGGGAAGGAATTGAGGAAGGGTGAGGTAAAGTCCTCAGGAGAACAGGAAATTTTAGTCCTGGTTTTCCTTCTTCTCATTCTTTGTTGCCTTTTTATCTATTGAACTCAACATGAGAGGGGTTTGCTTTTGAAGGGCCTATGCGGGGAAGAGTTGTTTTTCCTATCTTTGAGCTGTTCAGCCATCTGTCCCAATTTCTTCCTGGTTTCCTGTTATTTTCATTCTGCCTTTTATAAAGATTAACATGCGGTGCAACCACATATTCTATTAAGCTTGTCTCCTCACTACTTTATCTCATTAACTGCTTGATCACTGTGAATAAAAATAATCTTCCATTAAGTCACAACTTCAAACGTCTCTGAGACTTTAGATCAAGCAAACCTTCAACAGCTTAAAAAAAATCTCTTTAAATCCAAGAGGTTCACTTCAAAGGAAAACCTATGGGTGTTCTCAGCCCAACTGACAGGTAAATAGTCATTTGTAACCAAAGATATGCAAGTGAGAAAACATGGCTTATTCTGGAGTTCATAGTTTCTCTTAACTTCTTGTCTGGTTAGGGCAACTTAGAGCTGACCCTGGATGGAGTTGGCTTGGATAACACAGCACCTTACGTATAAAGTTGGAGTAGTATCACTAAGCAAACCTGAAGTTTTCTTTTCTATTTCACATTTTATTTTTCTATTTATAAAATTAGTTTTAAAAAGATGGAAAACAGGGAAAAAAGAGGCATTGGGGAAGGAACAAATATCACCCTAACCATAGGTGACCACTATTAATATTTCGTTGATAGTCTTTGTAGTTGTTAACTGTGTGTGTGTGTTAAGCACATACACATATATTTATAAAAGTGATATAATGTGCATATGCTGTTATAGTCCTCCCTCCCTCCTTTCTTTCTTTCTTTAGGTCTCACTCTGTTGCCCAAACTGGAGTGCAGTGACATGATCACGGCTTGACCTCCTGGGCTCAGGTGGTCCTTCTGCCTCAGCTTCCCAAATAGCTACTAGTGTATGCTATTTTCCCTGATAAATTTTTTATTTTTTCTAGAGACGAGGTCTCACTATATTACCCAGGATGGTCTTGAACTCCTGGGCTCAAGCAATCCTTCTTCCTCAGCCTCCCAGGTGGTGGGATTACGGGCATGAGCCACCCGCACCCAGTCTCTTTATACTTTCTTCTGCAACATATCCAGCATGGAGAGGATAACAGCTTTTGTGTGTGCTAATTCCTTCCTGGTCACCCTTCTTTGACTTTTGGGAACCTTTTCTGACTTATCTATCTCCAATGGGAGGCTCTCATTGCTTAGTAAACTTCTCCTTCCTGCCACTGATAACAGTTGTAACCTTTATTTCTGTGTGACTTTTGGATTGCCTGTATCTCCCACTAGACTGTGAGCTACATAAGAACAGGGACTATGTATTCCCAAGGCCCAGCACGGAGGCTGACACATAGTATGTGCTTCATAAACTTTGGTTTGGATGAATAAATGATGGGTTTTCAGGCCTACAAGTTATTCCATGGCATGTATAATCAACTACTTGGCCAGCTGTAGTTTGAGATTGCTTATTGGCTACCATAAATGGGATAATAAGCACCTTTATATGAAACAGCCTTGCCTATATCCTTAGTTATTTCTTTCTTTCTTTTTTTTTTTGAGTTGGAGTCTCACTCTGTCTCTGTCGCCCAGGCAGAAGTGCAGTGGCACACTCACGGCCACCCCAGCGTTGACCTACTGGGCTCTGGTGATCCTTCTGCCTCAGCCTTCCAAGTAGCCGGAACTATAGGCACATGCTACCACACCCGGCTAATTTTTTATTTACTGTAGAGACAAGGTCTTGTCAAGTTGCTCGGGCAAGTCTTGAATCTGCAGGCTCAGGCAATCCTCTCACCTTGGCCTCCCAAAGTGCTGGGATTACAGGCTGAGCCACCGAGCCCGGCCAGTTATTTCTTTAGAAAAATTTCTAGGAGTTGAATTAGTAGATTAGAGAGTACAGGACATTTTAATGTTTTAGATACATACTGTTATTGGTAAATTGTCTTCCACAAAGGTATTATTATACAGTCTCCAGTTGTAGAGGAGAATGCATATTCTTTTCCATCATTGCCAAAATTGTCATACTTTTAACATTTTTTGCTAATTCATATTTTTTTCTGCAAATTGACTATCCCTAATAGTTATTTATGTTTTAGTTGGACACTCATCTTTTAATATTTATAATTATTCTGAAAATTAAGATTTTTGACTAGATATCACATATATTTCTAACCTATTGGTAGACTTACATCTTTTTATGTATCCATTTTATTAATAGGTGTTTGTACAGAAGCAAAACTCAACATTTTTTTCTTTTATTGTTTTTGTCTTTTACACTTATAGCGCTTTTCCCACATCAAGATTATGGAAATAATAACTCAGAAAAAATATCTAACCAGATGTGGTGGCTCACACCTATAATCCCAGAACATTGGGAGGCTGAGGCAAAAGTATTGCTTGAGCTCAGGAGTTTGAGACCACCCTAGGCAACAGAGCAAGACCTTGTGTCTACAAAAAAAAAAAAAAAAAAAAATTAGCTGGGTGTGGTAGTGTGTACCTGTAGTTCCAGCTGCTTGGGAGGCTGAGGTGGAAGGATTGCCTGAGCATAGGAGGTCGAGGCTGCAGCAAGCCGTGATCGTGCCACTGCACTCCAGTTTGTGCAAGAGAGTGAGACCCTGACTCAAAAAGAAAAAAAAATCTCACTGGTTGCAGTGGTACGCCTATAGTCTCAGCTACTTGGGAGGCTGAGGCAGGAGGATCTCTTGAGCCCAGGAATTTGGGACAAGACTGGGCAACACAGCAAGATCTAGTCTTAAAAATCTATCGGTGTATATGTGCATAAGTGAGGAAGTTTGGATTAATCTATGTATGATGTTGGTGAATTGATCAAATATATGGAAAGGAAAAAGTTATTTCATCTTACCTTATAACAAAATATGTTCCAGGTAGATTTAAATCGAATTTAAAAAGTGTGAAGAACTGAAAGCAAATATTAATGAATATTTGTTTCCACTTATCTTGAGTGAGTACCCAAATTTGTGGGAGTCTAAGAATTACTTTATTTTATTTTATTTTTTGAGTTAGAGTCTCACTCTTGTCACCCAGGCTAGAGCACAGTGATAGGCTCACGGCCACCACAGCCTCGACCTGCTGGGCTTGGGTAATCTTCCACCTCAGCCTCCCAAGTAGCTGGAACTACAGATGCACGCCACCATGCCTGGATAGTTTTTTGTGATTTATTGTAGAGACGAGGTCTCATCAAGTTTCCTAGGCTGGTCTCAAACCTGAGGGCTCAGGCAATTCACTCGCCTTGGCCTCCTAAAGTGCTGGGATTACAGGCTGATCCACCACACCCGGCCAAGAATTACTTTAAATGAAAAAAAAAAGATTACTTAGTATTAAAAGTTTGGGTTAAAATTTTTAAAAAATTGTTTTAGAGATGTGGTCTCACTCTGTCACCCAGTACAATGGTGTGATCACAGCTCACTGCAGCCTTGAACCTCTGAGCTCAAGGGATCCTCCTGCCTCAACCTCCTGCGTAGCTGGAACTATCAGTGTGTGCCACCATGTCTGGCTAATAAAAAAATGTTTTTTGAAGAGATGAGGTCTTGCTACGTTGCCCAGACTGGCCTCAAGGAAGCCTCTCCTCAGCCTCTAGAGTAGATGCAATTACAGGCAAGAGCCACTGTGCCTGGCTAGGTTAGAAATTTTAATCAGAAATTTCCCAAGTAGTTCAGTGCTGAGAGGGAGATTTTTAACTTTTGGTCTCTGAATTTCTATCTTTTTCTGAACTCCAAAATGATACTTCTCCTTCTTAAATTAAGCCAGGGTAAGTAAGTAGCATTGTGAAGGAAAAAAGGTCCTGGACCTGGGACTAGAAGGCATAGTGTCTACTCCTCCCTTTATTTCAGTATTTATTATATTTAGTTAGGTTATCCTTTTTTTTTTTTTTTTTTAGTTGGAATCTCACTCTGTCGCCCAGGCTGGAGTGCAGTGGCACGCTTATGGTGACTGCAGCCTCGACCTGCTGGGCTTAGGCAATCCTTCTGCCTCAGCCTTTCGAGTAGCTGGAACTACAGGTGCATGCCACCACATCCAGCTAATTTTTGTGATTTATTGTACAGATGAAGTCTTACCAAGTTGCCCAGGCTGGTCTTGAACCCCTGGGCTCAGGCAGTCCTCTCACCTCGGCCTCCCAAAGTGCTAGGATTACAGGATGAGCCACTGTGCCTGGCCTTAGTTAGGTAATCTTGAGAGGACTTTCTCTTAGATGCTTTCCTTATCTGTGAAATGGAATAACAAAAATCCTTGCACGGTCTACTTCATATTATTATTGAGAAGACCACATCAGATAGTGTAAATAAATAGTATTTATTTCTGAAGAGTGCTGTACACATATGAATAACACAGTGTTCTTTACACTGTGTTATTTATATTCCTATCTCTCCTAAAGAACTATTCCTTTAAGAGCAACTTTTGTTTTCCCCTGTACTCTGAGGACACCTAGCATAATGACTTTTCTTAATAGATTATATTTTGCAATGATTAAGAGCTCTAACTCTGGAGTCCTACTGAGCTTGGTTTGAACCCAGATAATGTCATTTACATCAGTGTGACCTTGGGTAAATTATTTAATCTCTCTAAATTTCAGTTTTCCCATCTTAGAAAAGAGGAAATAATAGGACCTATCTCTATAAGTCAGGAACTTTTGGTTATCTGTGTAACTCAAGTCAAGCCGGTTATGCACAAAAGAGAATGTAGTAGTTAATAGATCTGTCTCTGTCTCTGTCTCAATCTCTGTCTCTAATCTCTATCTCTGTGTCTCTGTCTCTATCTCCATTCCTAATCTCTAATCTCTATCTCTCATCTCTGTATTTAACCATACTTTCCAGGAGTGGGTAGCTAAAGTATGATCCAGGGACCCAAATTATTATCTTATTCTTCTCCTTTGATATGCTACTTCTCTTAGCCTCAATTTATTTTGCAAACAGTATTTGACCAACTAGTAGGAAAGAAGGTGTTGTAACCACTGCTTTCCATGTATCAATTTCTCTAGCTCAAGATTTAAACAATTTATTGATTTAAAAAAAATTGTGGTGAAACAGTCTTAATTGGCTCTACTTTGGTCATATCTTCACCCTGGATCAATCATGTGGTCTGATGAAGGGAGTACTTTAATTATTTAGATCTGGTCTTCTTGCCCACTTCAATGGTCATGGTCATGGGGTACTATGGGGTACTAAGACGGCCACTCCCACCCTATCATATATGACTAGAGAATGGGAGGAATAGTCCTCCTCAGCAATGGGGTGGCACTACAAAGTATGTTAACAGACAAAAATAGCCAGTCTACTACTTTCCTCATAGGACTGTTGTGAGAATTCAACAATAGAACATTTTTGTGCCATGGTCTGGAACATAGCAAGTTCTTTCTTTGTTGTTGTTGTTGGAGTCTCACTCTGTCGCCCAGGCTGAAGTGCAGTGGCACACTCATGGCCACCCTAGAGTTAACCTGCTGGGCTCCAGTGATCCTTTCACCTCAGCCTTCCAAGTAACAGGTTTGTACCATGCCTGGCTAATTTTTTTTATCTATTGTAGAGATGAGGTCTCGCCAAGTTGCCCGGGCTGGTCTTGAACCCGTGGGTTCAGGCAATCCACTCACCTTGGCCTCCCAAAGTGCTGGGATTACAGGCAGAGCCACTGAGCCTGGCAAGCAAATTCTTACTAGTATTATTATTTATTGGAAAGATGTTTGTTTCTAGGCATCTTTCAGATAGTAGTCACTTTCTGGATTGTTGCAAAGAACCTTTGAATGAGTTTATTATCAACATCTAGGAATAAGTACTAGGAGGTCATATGGCAAGAGGTAAAAAGAAAGGTAGCCATTGTTACCCTTCATAGGAGTTAGCCTAGAGAATAATAGCCTAGAGAGTAACCATACTCTTGGAGAGTATGGTTAGATATAGAGACAAGAGACAAAGATGAGAGATAGAGACAGAGACGGAGACTGAGATAGAAACAGATATATTAACTACTACATCCTCTGGGGCTTAGAGAAGGAAGTCTATTTTTTCTAACTTGGAGTTCCTTATAATGAGTGCTTATTTCAGGGGCAGCTGAAAGAGTATACCAGCTCTGAGTCTCTGTTGCCATTCTTGACCTCTCTTCAGAGTCAGAAAGTCAGTCTGAAACATGACTAAAGCAGCACAAGACACTGACTCCTCTCTGCTTTCTCTTCTTCCAGTTGGTTAGTCTGACACCCCTTTTGCCTCTTCAGGTTTGGGTTTATTTTAGTTTTGACTTTTTCTTTTAGTCTGACTCAGATCATGTGAAGATAAGACCCAGTATTAATATTTAATGAGAAATAGAATTTGGTTTCACTTCTTTGTATGTGTTGCATTGTTGAGACTAAAAAAAACAAGCAAAACACACATGTTGAACCTTTTGACTTGAAGCCATGGAAACATTCTTCTTTTTTACAGCATCATCGACTTAAAGTTGAGGCTTCCAACTGGCACTCATCATCACAGCAAGCAGGCAAACCTATTGAAATAAACCCAATTACTTTTTTCTTAAAGACAGACATCAGGAGACATAACAAATCATGTGCAACAAGATGTATTTTTGCAGTAATTTTCCTTAATTATAAACAACATTTTGATATACTTGTCTCTAAAGCATCTATGAGAAAGAGTTCAAGTGAATAAATAGTTTCTGCATTTCATGATGTGATTTTAATTCCCCCACCTCGGCTGCTTAAGGATGACAGCTTAATCTGATATCACTGAAAATAAGAAATCTCTATATTTCCATGATCACTGAAAGCTCACACTGGATTGTAAACTCAGATAGAACTGACCAGAGGCTTATCAGAGCTGAGGAGATGAAACTGCATGAGAACAGAGAAGATGTAATCAGAAAGAAAATTCTGCTTAAGAAACAGTCTTTTCCCCACCATAAGATTCTTGAGTTATGGAATAGGGAAGACTGGAGATGAGAAACAGAAATAAGGAACATTTCAAACATTAACAAAAATATAACCCCCCCCATAACTTCTCCATTCAATTAGGTTTAATAAAAATATGTTCCTCAGGACATCTCCTGGTTATATTCTTGAAGCAGATGGACTACTGGAGACATCCCCCAAGCTGGATGATTGTGCCTACCAATAGCATCATGTTTTGTTTGCTATGCCTTTTTGCAGCTGACTTGCCTTCCCCTCACTCTGTAACTTGACTGCTTTATTTATAGATGTAATTTTTATCTCCTCTTTTCCTATTGAGGGTGTTCAGAGGACCGAGGGAACAGTTGTGAAAGCAGCTCTATAGGGTAAATAATCAAGCCTGTGGTCATGCAGTGCTGTTCTGAACTCACAACGCATTTTGGGGCTGGTATGTTACCAGGGCCAAAGGTCATGTCCATCACCCTATTCTGATACTATTCACAGCAGACAGATGTGGGCCTGAAGCTGTTGCTATTGGAAGATTTTTCTGCTCAGGCAGAAAGATGTACTGTAGCTAAAACTTTAATTTTAGCAAGAAAGATGGTGGTTACTGCTCTAATGCTTCTGATTAAGGTCAGCAGCTAACAGTTCTTGGGAACAATTAAGATTGTTCTCAAAAATCTATTTTTTTCCTGTCTTGAAAGTGGAGGGATACCAGAAGGAAATGTGTTATGTTTTTACAGTTTGTATCAGTTATCTACTATTGTGTGGCATACCTCCCCAAAATGATTGAAAACAACCACCACTTATTTACTTACACTTTTGCATTTTGGGCAGGACTCATCTGAGATGGCTCATCTCTGTTCTTTTTTTTTTTTTTTTTTTGAGTTGGAGTCTCACTCTGTCACCCAGACTGGAGTGCAGTGGCCGCTCCCGGCCACTGCAGCCTCGACCTGCTGGGCTCTGGCGATCCTTCCGCCTCAGCCTTCCAAGTAGCTGGAACTGCAGGCGCACGCTACCACGCCCGGCTAATTTTTGATTTATTGTAGAGATGAGGTCTTGCCAAGTTGCTCAGGTGGGTCTTGAACCCGCGGGCTCAGGCAATCCACTCACCTCTG
>CAUYQG010109401.1:62500-68871 GCA_963574415.1 Tarsius wallacei | reverse complement strand
TTGAGTTGGAGTCTCACTCTGTCGCCCAGACTGGAGTGCAGTGGCCGCTCCCGGCCACCGCAGCCTCGACCTGCTGGGCTCCGGCGATCCTTCTGCCTCAGCCTTCCAAGTAGCTGGAACTACAGGCGCGTGCTACCACGCCCAGGTAATTTTTTTTGATTTATTGTAGAGATGAGGTCTCACCAAGTTGCCCAGGCGGGTCTCAAACCCGCAGGCTCAGGTAATCCACTCACCTCAGCCTCCCAAGGCGTGGGATTACAGGCTGAGCCACCGGAGCCCGGCTATCTATTGCATTTTTAAATTGGGCATTTCTTTTTTGTTGTTGAGCTGTAAGAATTCTTTGTATATTCTGTATATCAGGGCCTTATCAGATATATAATTTAAAAATATTTTCTCTCATTCTGTTCTTTTTTTCACTTTCTTGATACTGTCTTTTGATGCAAAAATGTTTTTATTTTGATGAAGTCAAATTTATATGCTTTTTCTTTGGTTGCTTGTGTTTTTGGTGTTATATCTAAGAAATTATTGCCTAATCTAAGGTCATTAAGATTCATACTTATGTTTTATTCTGAGTCTCAGAGTTTTAACTCTTACTTTTAAGTTTTGATTCATTTAGAATTAATTTTTGCATGTTATTTGAAGTAGAGATTCAAATTCATTATTTTGCAAATGGATATCCAGTTATCCTAGCACCATCTGTTGAAAAGTCTATTATTTTCCCAATGAGTGGTCTTGACACCCCTTTTGAAAACAAGTTGACCATAGATGTATATGCTAATTTCTGGACTCTCAGTTCTATTCCATTAATCTATATACCTATCCTTTTGCCAATACCATGCTGTCTGGGACATGTAGCTTTGCAGTAAGTTTGGAAATCAGGAAGTGTGAGTCCTTCAACATTGTTCTTCCTTTTCAAGATTGTTTTGACTATTCTGTGACCCTTGTATTACCACATGATTTTCAGAATAAGTTTGTCTATTCCCGGAATAAGGGCAGTGGGAATTTTGAGACATATTGCATCAAATGTGTAAATCAATATGAGTACTGAAACTTAACAATGTTGTCTTGCAGTCTAAGAACATAGAATATTGTTCCACTTACTCAGATCTTTAATTTCTTATAACAAGGTCCTATTGTTTTCCATTTGCAACTTTTATATTTCTTTGGTTAAATTTATTTCTACTTATTTTATTCTGTTTGATTCTATTGTAAATGATCACCAACTTTTTACTTGGAAACATTTCAAACTTATAGAAATGTTAAAGGAATAAATAGTACAATGGAGTCCCATATACTTTACCCTTCACCTAGATTTTCCAACATTAACATTTTGACAAATTAATTTTCTTTCACTTTCTCTCTTCCTCAGTTTCTCTCTCACACTTTTTTCTTTTCTTTTTTTAATTTTTCTTTATTGGAAAAAAATATTTCTAATTCAAAAAACTGACTTACAAATAACATTTTTGAATAATATCTTTTATATTTAAGGGGAGATTGCTATTTTTAAAAAAATAACATTAAAATAATGCTACTTAACCTTTCTTTGATGATACAGGGGATAATTCCCTCATCTGAACATTATTATTTTGAATTTTGAATCTTTTGCTTGGGTGCAAAAGACAAGATGGTTAATAAAACTTCCAACAGCCAAAATGAAAATAAATTGATTTCTATTGTCACATATTTCAGTGCCATAAGTGCTGTGGCAAGACAACAAATATAGGTGGGAAGATGTCTGTGGAATTTCCACAGGAGTCATTTAATTATGACTACAGTATTTTATGGGAGCACAAAGAACAAGTATTGACTTCTTCAGAAAAAAAAAGAAAAAACATGTAGTTTTGCTTATTTATTCATTCAATTCATTCAATAAATATTTTTTTGAATATCTGTTATAACCAGGAACAGTGCCAGGTACTAGAAATTCAGTGATGAACAAAACAGACCTGATTCCTGCCTTGATGGAAGTTATAGATTAGTGTAGTGGCAGACCATAAGCAAATAAACAAATAAATATATACAAGTCATAACCTTTTATTAATTTTTTGGCATCTAAAAGTCTTTGAAAACAAAATATTTTCTTAATTCTTCTAGTGGTAAAACCTGATATATATTAAATAAAGCATTATTTATGTGTTTATTCATTCATTCATCTCACATGGTGGGAATACTTGTATGTTTTACTAGAGAAATATTAGTGTTCTTGATTAAAAAGTGCTGTCCCAGATTCTTTAAAATATTGTTTATATATCACATCATATGATACATATGGTTATATGCCATATCATCTTTCATATTAAAAAATAAAATTTGCCGGGCTCGGTGGCTCAGCCTGTAATCCCACCCCTTTGGGAGGCTGAAGTTAGTGGATTGCCTGAGCCCGTGGGTTCGAGACCCGCCAGGGCAAGCGAGACCTCATCTCTACAATAAATCAAAAAATTAGCTGGGCGTGGTAGCGTGTGCCTATAGTTCCAGCTACTTGGAAAGCTGAGGCGGAAGGATCGCCGGAGCCCAGCAGGTCGAGGCTGCGGTGGCCGGGAGCAGCCACTGCACTCCAGTCTGGGTGACAGATTGAGACTCCAACTCAAAAAAAAAAAAATAATTAAAAAAAATAATAATAAAAAAAAATAAAATTCTAAATTCTGAAATACATGTGACATCAATAGTTTCAGGTAAAGGGAATAGAATGAAGCATTTAGAATAGAAGATATTTAAATGACAGGAATTGTAAAAAAAAATGATCAGGATGCAGTGGTAGTGAAAGTTGAATGGGTGGTTGGTGGAGGAAAGATTGAATCTATTTGGGAGCAAAGGGTTCTCAACTGGAATGTATAAATGAACACCTAAGAACTGAGAAAAAAACAGTCACACAAAGTTGAGGGGAGAAGATGGTACAATGAGAGTGTGACAGGCAAAGGAAAAGCAATTGGAAATTCTCTGATGAGGGGAAAGGCCTTTTGTGACTGGAATGTAGTGCTACTTTGAAAGCAAGGGAGTATTTCTTAATCCATCCATAAGAATGGGTATTTGCTGTTCCCAGCTCCTTAAAGGACAATGTTCCCTACCTTGCCATTAGATGAATTTCCCCTTCCCACAGGTGTGTTCTGGATTAAAAGAATTCCATGATTGATTGTAAAAAAAATCTTAGTAGACTATAAACCTCTCACTCTGCCTGGATCTTCTGTCAAAGAGCATTGTTTCTCTGTCCAAATAGTTATAACTCCTACTAGACATGAGTCTTACAGAAATGACTTTATCAACAGCTGAAATATTCCACTAGACCAAATTTTGCTGTCATATATAGAGAAGTTCTCTTTTCACAGTTCCAATCTCAGCCCCCTCCATAAAGTTATTTTGTTGAAGTCAAACAGAATAGTTTTGTATGTGTAATTATATTGAATTCAGACAAACTGATCAGAATCTATAATGAAATAAACAAGACTAGTAACCTAAAATGTAACCACCCATGCTTTACAAGAAGGTGATGAATACCATTTCATTGCTTTGTGAAAGCATTTTCTAGCCAGGCACGGTATTTACCCCACTGAGAGAGTCCAACACATGGCTGTTCCTGTCTGGACAAGGGTGAAAGTTCAGTGATAAATGGCTTCTCAATGTACTAGAATGAAATCTTAGAACTCTTATGGTCAAGACCCAGGAAATTGGCAGTTCTTACCAACTTAAAGTATGAGGAATGGCTATAATTCTGCCACATAACCAAAAAGAGTGAGGCAATGTGATTTTGACTGGTTATATTGCAATGCAAATGAGTTCCTCTTATGTTAAGGCTCTGTTTTAAGAACAGAAATTTCTTCATAACTGTTAGAGGTTCATTAAAAAATGCTCTAAGAACATAGGAAATATTTTTACTGCCCACCATGTTTTGAACTGGGCCAGAAAAAAAAAAGAAAGATTGCTATGCTATTAACATTTCTGTATGTCTGTAGAAAAAACATATAGAAATTTCCACAAAATCCATTGAGTCTAAAGCAGCATTTGCATGATGGCAAATACTGAATTTAGAAGAAAATTCTGTTATTCGAATGTTTGATAACATAACATCTACATCAGCATAATGGAAAATAGCCGATAATTGGCCAGATGTTTAGTTTTTCAATTGATTGGTTGTTATTATTTTCCACCCCAACACACCTGAGGGTTACAACACACCCCATCAGTTAGGGTAATTCTCAAGAGAGGAGGGGGCCTGCCAGCTCTGGATGAAGGGAGGGGGTTGGAAAAGTCCCTCAGGTAACTCTGATATGTCCCCCTAGGGTACCATCATGTGGCAAAGACTAAGTAGAAATGAGGCATTTTATGAGTGAGCTGTTTCGTTGGCATCACACCGAAAATGACATCATCAATTATGGTATTTAAGTCTTCCATTTTAAAAGATGAAAATTCTAGACTGATTTTAGACCTAGGTTTACATGCGCAGACTGAGATAGAAAACAAGACTGACTTAAGAGAATTGATCAACTTTGGTGATTATGTGAGAATATTAAGACAAGACAGCTACCTTTACCTTATTTCTACCTAATCAGTCTGGGAGTGGAGGAGTAGTTATTTTTTACATAATCAGTCTGGGGGTGGAGGAGTAGTTATTAAGCAAGAAATCATTTCAGTCTTTTTATTTTTTCTCTTTTACTTACCAATTAATTCATTCAACATGCATTTTTGGTGCAACGACTTTCCATGGAATATTCTACTGGATTCTACAACTTTATATTGTTTAGCCTTGAGAGTTGCCAGTTCCTTAGGAATTAAAATACCTTGAATTGGTTTCAAAAATTAGTCCAGTAAATACATTTCAGCCTTAGGAATATAAAACTAAAGCCAGTTTTGAATTTGGGAAGTGAATTTATCTTATTATGCCTTTTGGAAAAGCCATGCCATAAGTGATCTTCCACCTCCTTGTTCTGTATGTTTGTAGAAATACATGTTATATACACATATCTACATGCCCATGATATGCAGACACACACAATTTAACTATATTAAACCAAAGATTAATGTCTAGAATTAGGTGACTACTATACCACTTGAGCTTGATCATTCAATTAATATCAAATGTTCAAACATGAAATAAAATACAAGAAATCTTACCCTCACTTTAGCATATAATTTACTTACACAGTTAAGAAAGCTGTAATCACAGAAGTATAATATGCTTGCAACTCTGCTCCCTTTACCTTGATTAATTGTTTTGTTCCTGACCATGCCTGGGTAGATTCCCAATTTCTGACTTCCCACTCCATATACATCCAGATGAGACTTTCTTATTTCCTGTGATTCAGAAGAAAAATGGGCATAACTATATCTATTGGACTTAAAAGGACTGTAAGCTTCTGAAGTGACCTTGATAACTTCCAATTGCAAAATCCACCTGCAAGTCCTTGTGATTAGCACAGTTCTGTTATACACTCAATTAGACAAGAGATTTTCCAAAAATTATTCCTCAGAAAAGAGGTCACCTTATATTTGAGGCCTTATGAACTTTCTCATATCCAAGGGATTTACTCTCAACTGCTTCATTTTGAAAACATATTGTTTAGGGAAAAAATTTGAACAGCTGATAGAAATGGCTTAAGAATAGAGTAAAAAAAAAAAGAAAGAAAATGGCTTAAGAAAAAATGGCTTAAGAAAAAATGTCAAAAAATTATAATACAAGTTACTAATTATTCTGGGAATGTATGCCATAGTTATAAGTATTGACTGCCATTGTAATCAAGTCGTTTAAAGATCCATTTAAAACAATACCATGAATAGTCATGCTGTGAAGAACACAAGTGTGCACTTATGGTGATAGAAAACTAAGAGCTATCCAAATATAATGAGAATAGTCATTGTGGCTTGGGATAATATTTTTAGTGACACTATCAAATATAAATTTAAAGACATTATATCTCAAATAGCTTAGAAGAAAGTACAAGGAAAGCCATTGTAAAACTCTGATGACAAATGAGGCTCAGTGGTGATCAAGACCCTGATGTCAAAGATGTGAGGGGAGAGCTTGAATAAGAATGTCATGAAATGTAAGAGTGGAAAAAGTATTTATTTTAAAAGTTGGTATGTCATTATATATATATATATATATAATATATATCTTTTTCAAATATATCTCAAAATTATTTATTCAAGTTCAATAATTATTTTTTAAATCTTAACAGCAAAACAAGCCTTATAGGTCATTATAGTCAGAAGACAAGGTGTTAGTCATTTAAAATTTTAGTGTTTATCATATGAAAGTATCCCTGGAGTAAGGTGGCTAGAGTTAGAAAATAAAATACAAAATATTTGGTTAAATTGTTATTTGACATAAATAATAAGTATTTTTTAGTGTGTGTTCCATGTAATATATGAGATATACA